>LQNK01000248.1:33385-79716 GCA_001586405.1 Phoebis sennae | reverse complement strand
AGGGGGAGGGGGAATAAAAAAAAACATCACATGATTAATGGAAAACCCCTTTGACGTCATTATAAGTACTGTCGAACAATATTTTGCGAAAAATTTGAATATATTACGTATTTCGATTACATTTTTTATAAAAAAAAAACAAAGACGGGCTTGTTACAACACATTACTCGAGAACCAGGACCAGGAGAAGGTGATAGGATACTTTTAATCCCGGAGATCCCAGGAGAACGGTCTATATACGCGGGTGACACCGCTAACTAGTAAATAATAAGTCACCTTAATTTTACTTCCACTCAGGTTACGTCAAATATGACGTGTGACGAATTTCAGTCGAAAATTCATAACATAATAATATAATATTTTAATAAATAGATCGAACGAATGGAGGTGTTAAATTTTCTTCTCCGAAATTTTCATAACGTGAGTGGACGTGAGTTAGTAGAGTTCCGACTCAGAATGTAAATTTTCGTTGACAGAGGTTGAGTGAAGTCGAGGAATGCTTGAGGAACGTATTAGAATACGGGTGTATGTACTCACTCTCCATTTCACTAGTAACTAGCGACCGTGTAGAGTTGTCCGATATGATGGGAGGTCTACGCACTTGCAGCTCTACTTCTGCTGTGATCTTGTTGTTCACTGTTCTAGTAAATAACACTATATACTCACTCTCCATTTCGCTAGTAACAAGCGACCGTGTAGAGTTGTCCGATATGATGGGAGGTCTACGGACTTGAAGCTCTACTTCTGCTGTGATCTTGTTGTTCACTGTTATTATCACTTGGCACTGGTACCAGCCTGCGTCTGTTTCTTGGATATCTTTTATCTGTGAAAAAAAAAATAAATGAGTTATTTGTTTATGTAATATTATTGATACTTTTCACTAAATTAATTTTCCAAATCGACCTCTTTCGAGGCTCTTTTAGAACGTCATTTACATTTAAATATTTTTTTTTATTTACCACCAATTAGGGAGGCAGTTTATACTTAAATGTTGAAGAATCACGGAAAACTTTTGATACTCTGCAAATTTTTATTTCTGTTAAGAAATGAGTGTGACTATTTTCTTAAGTAATTCAAATGTTGGTTAAAAGGAAATTTTTCTCCAAAATATGGTTTTGCACCATAAGATGCCGACCAATGAAGCATTTTTATCACTATATTTCAGAATAATGATAGTATCGAGATACAAACCACATACGGAATCTTTTCAACTAATGTGATGGTTCGTGAACTCATTAACCATCTCTGTTACAAATAAAGTATATATTTACTATTATTTATAGCTATAAACCAAATTAAAAAGTAAATAATTTAATACTCCATGTTTTTTTTTATCAATCATCTGTGTCCTTTATAATGATTATCCATTGCATGTACCTATATCTTCTAAAAATTGGCGAACTATATAAGTTTTGTGATTTTGTGTAAACGTGTTCTGTACATTATTTTTGTGCTTTTCTCTAATAAGAATAAAGAAAATAAATATAATTAAATACAAGTCTCACCGATAGTGTATAAGTAGCCGACGCATCATCGTACCGTAGCGAGAACCTTGAATCTCGAATGATCAGCCCCGAACTCGTGGAAAGAGGCAGGGATTCTGTTGTCTTCAGTCTGTCGTATTTAACCTGAAAAATATAATTTATAAATTTTTATTGACATCCTATATTATAAACGTGAAAGTTTGCCTGCTTGTGAATCAATTACTCAAAAAACGAATAATAATAATACAAAATTTACCAAATATTCATTAACTAGCGACCCGCCCCGGCTTCGCACGGGTTTAATGGATGATATTATACATAAAAACCTTCCTCATGAGTTACTCTATCTATTAAAAAAAACCGCATCAAAATCCGTTGCGTAGTTTTGAAGATTTGAGCGTTCATAGGGACATACAACATGACACATGACAGAAAAAGCGACTTTGTTTTATACTATGTAGTGATGATAATAATAATATTTGTTTTTATGAATTAGTACTAAAATAGTTATAAGCAACATTACTAACAAATTATGGGTGTAGTATTTTAATTATAATAATAAAAAAAGCTGAGTATAAAGGAGCCGTGAAAGAATAACAAACATACATACATCCTCACAAACTTTGGCATTTATATTATTAGTAGGAAGTAGTGAATGTTAATCTGAAGAAAATGTAAATAAGATTTCCGAATAAATAGGCCTGTTACATGTCTCTTTAATTTTGATATTTTATTACTTTGTATGCATATTCTATTTACTGAATTTACTTAGTAAATTACATCTTTTGGGATTTCTGTTCACAAGATCTAGTAAACCTGAAGAAATCACACCCTTATACTTATTATGGTGTTCATGGTTTCTAGTAAATCTAAGCAAACAGACTGGTGGGGCACTACATTGTCACTTCTGACACTTCACACCTGTCATCTGTGGCATGTGAACGTACCCGTTGAGCTGTGTGCCTACTTACCGATATTTGAGTCTTTTATTTAATGCTCACATACAACCATAGGACAAAACAAAAGGTTTGTTGTTTGTATATTTTGTAGAAATTATGCTATTCTTGCACACATGATAGTAATGAACTTTCACCTCGTTTTACAAATAAATTTATACTTCATGATAATGGTGACTTACGACTTTCATTTGTGATAACAATGTTTATTGCAATTATTTTAAACTGAATTGTTTTTGACCTTTTTTTTCAAGAACGCAAATGTGTGTGTAAAATTTTTGAAGATGCAATATAAAGAAAGAAAGAAAGAAATAAAGAAAAGAATATTTATGTCGCAATATCAAGATTTTTGCCTATTAATTGCCTCAAGGGTATTTGAACTAAAACTTTTTTACTCACAACATAAGAGATTTTGTAACAGACAAACAAAAACAAGAAATCTTTATATTAACTCATTACAAGATTTTTTAATTGTCAATTTATTCAGAAAGTCGTTTCTACTGATGACAGCCAGAAAATAACCACATGGATTAAATTCTGTTGTATTAATTAAATAATAAAACAATGTTCAAGTTTACATTTGGCTTAAGAAAATGCAGAAACAGTATAACCATAAAGATGAATTTTGTTTTGATATTGAAAAAAATATTCACATAAATCTTGCATATAAAAAATCAAAACATTACATACAATATTTCTAAGAACTTGTTCACCTTTGTCAAGATTATGCGAAAAAGGTCATCTTCCAAAAATAACTATATAATTGGATCCCAAACATTAATCATATTTAATGTTTCATCCGTTTGATTATCAAAACAACAAAAACTTTAAATTATTTTCCTTGTAAATGCATTAACTTTACATGTATTTAATACAGACATTGTCCTGTGGCTTTACTTGTGTTTTTATGCTGATGTTATAATAGTTATGCCTCACATAAAAGCTACACTATGTTCTTTCTTGGTTTCATACAATCTCTTTACAAATTTCATCAAAATTGGTTCAGTGGTTTAGATGTGAAGAATAGACAGACATACACAAAGTTACATTTGCATTTATAATATTAGTAAGGATGTTCATAACAGATAATGGAAAAGCTCATTATTGAGAAAATTTTCAAATCTCTATAGTAGTTTAGGAGCTTACTCCATGCAAACAGATAATCTTAATAAATAAAGACCAGGAATGTCAATGATCCAGCCAATATATCTAATATATTTTACTAATATATAGCCTGTCAATATATTTTACTCACATGCCCATGAATAAATTAAATATTTCTCCAGGAACATTTAAAAGTGACTTTAGACTGTAGACAAATATCTATATTTGAAAAATCCATTCTGTTATCAAGTACAAGAAATACAAAAACAAGTACAAGCTGATTGTACAACCACATATCTCATATTACAAAAACATGTAACCACAACTTTAAGGCCCATAGCACATGGCGTATTTAAAACGCGCAGGCGACGCGCGTATTAGGAACGCGCGTCTTCGGCGCCGTAGACGCCGATTCTTGCGTTTGCATTGATGATACAAGCGCGCGCATGAAGCGCGTATACGCGCAGTAGAAGCTTTACTGTATTTTGAAGATTACTGTATTTTGATGAGTTAAGTCCGATTTTACAATTAAAAGAAGTTCTTGGAATGTAGAATATGACATTCAATAACATTTATAAAATTTCTTCCATCTTCTATGTATTACCAATTTTTTAAACGTTGTATGATAATGGCCACTCAATCTTCTTTCACTCGTAAATGGGTCTATCCAAAAGATTCGTTTATTTTTATGTTTTTTTCTTTTTAAAAGAAGTACTAAAGCCAGTGTACCCAGTGTTATATCAACGGACGCCATTGTACAACTGGAGAGAGGAGTCTCTGATCAAAACGCAAAGGCTACGAGCGACTAGAGCACGTATACACGCAGTAGAAGTGCGTATACGCGCAGTAGAAGCGCGTTTCACGGCCGCATTGTGTACTTAAGATACAAGGTTGCGTTCAAATCTCGTATGAAGCGCGTATACGCGCGTCATCTGCGCGTCGCCTGTGCGTATAAAATACGCCGTGTGCTATGGGCCTAAAATAAGTCAATATTTTCAAAGGACACACATTGGATTGCTACTGTGTTAGAAGGCCTTTATTACAGTAACACTAAATAGTATAAAAATCAAAGTCACTTTCTCTGTCCCTATGTCCCTTTGTGTACTTAAATTTTTAAGACTACACAACAGATTTAGATGCTGTTTTTTTAATAGATAGATTCAAGAGGAAGGTTTATATGTATGATAACATTCATTAAATTGTGGAGTTTTTCTAATGTGATGTTGTTAATTATATCAATATTTTTCCACTTTTTGAACCCAACGAGATTTATCAAAATAATGTACTAATGTTTATATACAACATTCACAGTTTTTCTGTAGTGTATTTCGTAGTAGCAAAGCAAAGCCGGGGTAGATGGCTAGTTAAAGATACACATAAAGAACAAGTATTTCTCAATATAATCTGTCACTCACCCATAGCACAGGGTAATCTTGTCCATAATGGACGGAGCAGTCCAGATCCACTTGCCCTCCGATATCCCTGATCTGCTCTTGTGTGATGTGGGATATTGTTGGCGTTCGCTGGCCATTCGCTGAAAATTACCGATGTTAATAGAAAATATCAATATCACTCAGGTGATGAAGTGTTATTGTCTCTAGCAGAGGTCTAAGAACCTAATTTAGGCAACTGTTGGGTCATTGTAAAGTTTTTGGCAACAAATTGTGTACAATATGATATGTGAAATAAATATTTTGAATTTGAAAAAAAAAATATTTCTATGGATACAAGGGATCTTTTTATAAATTCATTTAGTTTTTTAAAGTGAGGAACCAAAAGAACCTTTGTTTTTAAATTACTGTAATCTATACATATACTAAAACTGTAGATATGAAAGATTGTTCAGTAAAGATATTTAAAAAGTTATTCTAATATTTTTCTTCTTTCTACCTAACATGGGGAGCCGTTAAAAAATTCTCCCCATTAAATATGCCCAATTTGAGCAAAGCCGCGGGCAGAATCTAATAAACATTTGATACTATGATTTACAAGTTATGAAACCAAACATGACTCCCTTATAAACATACATGTATTGGACAATAAAAGCAAAATTAAATTCTAAACCGTGACTCTCATTCCTTACGCAAGTTCAGACGAAATTGCGATTTATAAAATAAATAAATAAATAAAGACTTTATTGTCACAAAAAGAAAGAATACATTTGTGCACTTAAAAATTTTATAAATTTGTCTTGTGACAATAGACAGCAGGCTCAGCTTGTGCTGGCAAGAAAATCTCGCACAGCGCTGATTTTCAGCCTGTCCCTATATCACTTAAAATTAAATGTGAGGCGTACAAAGTTATCCAAAAGTGAACAATTTGACGACCTGCTTGGCGCAGCGGTTCAGCAATGGTCTGTTGCGCCGGGGGGTGTGAGTTCGATCCCCACGAGCAGAAAATTATGATGTGATGAACATTATAATTTTCTACTGTCTGGGTGTTCATTTATCTATAGTATGTATGTATTTACAAAAAAAAAGTATGTTTAAGTATGTCTATCAGTTATCTAGTTTCCATAGTACAAGCTTTGCTTAGTTTTGGACTAGATGGCGTTGTGTTAAATGTCTAGGAATATTTATTTATTTTATTTATTTATTATTTATTTATAAATAACAAATTTTGATATCTCCTGGCGTTATATCGACCAATACAGGTATTAGATTATTTAACGAGAAAAAAAATACGATTGAATTATCACTTTTAATCTTTAATATAAGAATATCACTTTTAATAAATATAAGAATATCACTTTTTATGTCATACAGTTTGTAAATAAAGTAAAATATTGATCAATGGTTCCGGTATGCATTGTTTGTAGATAGTAAATGACACTTCAATTCGCTGTGAACACTATTTAAGTGTGATTTTATTTATACAAGAAACATCATTTCATTATAGGTATTTTTATACTCGCTAAAACATCGAAATCGTAAATAGGGTGTGTCGACTATCATCCAACATCACACTAAAATTACAAAAAACAAAACTGAATACGGATATATTCATCATTAAAATAAATATTAAATGAAAATAATTAAAAAAATATATAATTCTATCAACTTACCGATTGTAGTCAAACACAGAAAAACGGCCAAATAATTCAAAATAAACCACGCCATTTTTATCAACAACGCACCACACCTAGTAAACGCTTTCGATTGATCAAATTCGAGCTGTTTGACATTTGAGCATCTTGGATTCTTGGGTGTCAAATTGACGATTGACAGTTTATAGGTAAATTGACATTATAGACAGAGATAATAATATACTAACGTCATTAGTGTGACAGAGATAGAGTAATATTTATTTTCAAAGTGTTGCTAGCTTAAAAAGACTTACAAAATCTTACGGAAAATAAGATTATGGAAAATTCATCAGGTAACAATTTCATGCGTTCAAGGAATATTTGATAATTAAAAAAATAGTTTATTACATTATCAATTAAGTGTTATAATGTAGGTCGAGAATGCTTCCATTTAATTGAAGTTATTAGAAGATATTCCTTCTTCATAAATAAAAAAAAAAGCATGGTTGTTTATAATAATTTTTGTTCACATTTTGGATAAAACGCGAACAAACTATTATTTTAACGTTAGAAAAATAATATTATATTATTATTATTTTTAAGGTGGTCTTTAAATTTATGTAATGGGAAAAACTATAAAGAAACATTTATTACCACTATATAGTCTATGGCACCACAAACTTTCGCTCGAAATTCAAATTTCACGGCGTCTTCAATATGTATTATTATAAAATCTTAATTTAATTCTAAACATTTTACCTTACCCAATACGAACAAAGATAACATCTTCCTTAAGTCTAAGTTAGTTTACGATTAACGCACTTGCAAGTTTGTATGATTTGATCTTTTAAAAAGTGTAACCATATACGATGACGTCAGCATTGGGTCAGCAAATATTTGAAAACTAGCTGCGCCCCAGAGCTTCGCTCTCGTTGGAATATCGGGATGATATATAGAATATACAATATAGCCTTCCTCGATAAGTGGGCTATCTAGCACAAACAAAAGTTCGAATCGGACCAGTAGTTCCTGAGATTAGCGCGTTCAAACAAACAAACTCTTCAGCTTTATAATTTATTTATTTATTTATTTGTAACCATACAGCAATATTACAAGTAACAATCCTTATTATCTAAATACAACATTAAAAGCCAATTAAGGTTACTAAACAAAGTCTTAAAAATATTCGATACAATTAAAAAAAGAGAAGTTATTAAAATGGTATTTCAAAATATGTACTATTTTTTGATGGTAAATAAATAGAAAGAAAGAAAGAAAGAAAGAAAAGTTTATTTATAACAGAACACAGCTACATAAATAAATAGTAGTTAAGTCTCCCAGTGTGTGTGTGTGAGTGGTTGTGTGTTTGAATGTGTAGTAGTCTGAGCTTTCGTGTGCATATCATAGCCGAACCGTGTGTGGATTGTATTGATTTCTTTAACCAATCTCTGCTTAGATAAACGGAAAACGTCGTATTCTCTATTGTATAAATGTAAAATTCTTACCATGATGCTATTTTTTGCGTAATTAGTACCAACGTTAAGAACATAGAATAACGATGTATGTATAGATTAGGATGACCGAAATTATTTGGATAAATTTACTTGACACAGTCCAATTGGATTTATTGTAATATTAGTCATTAGTCCTTCCCATTAGTCCTTCCACTATATTGATCGCATTTACTATACAAATGATGAAATACAAATTCTAAAATCCACATTACATTAAAAGAATAGAAAAAAATCCAACTATACAATAATTATCATATCGTATTAATCTAGTTGCGACCGTAATCAATTAATTTATAAATATACGTTAAAAAACCCTCAAAATAAAAATACAAACAAAATTAAAGTATATATTGTCATTTAAAGATAAGATTGTGCGGTTAAACAAACAAAGCTATAAATTAATAATATTTAGAACTAATACTTACTCAATTGTCTCTAGGGTGACCATATTATAAAGAAATTTAAATAAACTGCGTTTAAAATAATTTATATTTTTAAATGTGCCTGGAAGAAATCGCTCCTGAGCGATAAGGCCGCCTCTTTGTACAAATACGTTCAATGTCTTGTATTGTTTAAGTGTTTACTGTTATTTGTAATTTGTACAATTAAAGTTTTAAAATAAAATAAAATAAATAAATGTGTTTTATTTAATACTAGCTGAGCTCCGCGTATTTATCCCGTTCCCGTAGGATTTTAGGGATAAAACTATTGTCATTCCTGGGGTTTAAAAGAATCTCTGTAGAAAATTTCATCCAAATCGGTCCTGCAGTTTTGGAGCCTGTTCAGCACAATCAAATAGACAAATCTTTAAAATATAGACTATAATAGAATATCTATATAGTATAGACTATAGATGGAAGGTACTAGTGTTAAACCAAGCACAAGAAATCAATGCGAGAAAAGACATAGAATGCTTTTCATCCCGAAAATCCACAGCAACCGAAATATGCCCGGTTTGCGTTGCAAAGCTCTAGTATTTTATAAATGGTTCGTAGCTTGTTTGACACAAAACATTTAAACATTCCTAATATTTCAAACTGGGATCCTATTTAGGATCTGAAACTGTATTATACTTGTCATAAATTAATTCTCTGTATGTTTTAGTTTATCATTGAAATACTACTAATTTAAAATACAATATGACGTGGATATAATTACTTTACTTTTTAATTTTAATTCGTGGACAGCGTTGTGGCCGCATCATTGTATATTACTTGTAACAAAATTATATTTGCTTATAATTATGATGAAAAAAAAATGTAGATTTAAAAATCATAGTCACCCTAATTGTTAAGATTATGTAACAAAATGAATTATAGTCAATGCTGTAATTTAGATTAAACTCGGTCGTGATAACGGAGCCACGTCTTGTGAGTGTAATTATTTAATTTATTTTACTTATATGTGAGTGTAATAATTTATTTTATTTACGTACATATATCTTTTGTGAAAATAAAAGTCCTTTTGTAATGGAACAAATATAACTTTTTTTTCTTTCTTCTTTCTTTCTAAAGTGCATTTCTTGGCAAATTACTTTTTTATATCAACTTTAGTTTTTTTGAGTTCGCCGCTTTTATTTTTTTTTAAATTTTAATTCAATCAATAAATAGATATACGTGTTACTTAAAGTAGTTAATTTAAAAAATAAGTATTATATTATTATACGTATTTATTGTGTTTTTTTATACTTTATAGAAAAACTAGCTGTTGCGCGCGGCTTCGCTCCCGTAGCATAATGTTATATAGCCTATGTTACTCGTGGATAATGTAGCTTTTGAATGGTGAAAGAATTTTTAAAATTGGTCCAGTAGTTTTTGAGACTATTGATTACAAACAAACAAACATTTACCTCTATATAATATTAGTGTATATACGCATATTATTGACAATTGATACTTCTCTACATTTATAGGAAAAAGGTCAACAAAACAAATATAACATTGTAAGCAATAATCTTTATAAGCTTTACGAATACATACATACTATAGATAAATAAACACCCAGACAGTAGAAAATTACAATGTTCATCACATCATAATTTTCTACTCGTGGGGATCGAACCCACACCCTCCGGCGCAATTTGAACGCGCTAATATCGGGAACTACTGGTCCGATTCGAAAAAATTTTAAGTGTTAGATAGCACATTTATCGAGGAAGGCTATAGGCTATATATCATCCCGATATTCCCACGGGAACGAAGCCCTGCAGCGCAGCTAGTAATATATAATTATGCCTCTAGGCCTATTTGTATTATAACAAGGTGGTTTTTAAGGATCTTAAATCTAAAGATATTTGATTTCGAATTAGCTGTTTGATTTTCTTTTATGTTAAAGCAGGCAAGCGGGGCATGCGGTTCACCTGATGTTATGTGACTGACCGCAGACCATGAACATCTACAACATCAAAGTGTCACAGATGCTGCGCCGGCTTAGGGTTAGTAGGGAAGGGCAGAGGAGATGACTAATGATAGGAAGTTGGGAAAGGAGTAGAACAGGACGGGAGAGGAATGGTATGGGTACATAGGCCTCCGGGCACCCGCTCACCGGACGAAACAGAGTGCAATACTGCTTCACGCCGGTCTTGAGATTTTCTTTTGTTTTAGATTCAAAATGAAAGCAGTAGTGTTTGACGGCAAAAGCCTCAGTCTTAAGTATGAGGAGAACTACCCGATGCCCAAGATTGTGAGCGACACAGATGTCATTGTCAAAGTGGAATATTCTGGAGTTTGTGGCACGGATCTGCATATCATTCAGGTGAGTTTAAGGAGCGTATATGTCCATTAAAGGCCGGCAAAGCACCTGCGACACTCCTGGTGTTTCAGGTGTTCATGGGCGGCGGTGATCACTTAACATCAGGTGACCCACTTGCCATAAAAAAAAAAGGAAGGTTCATTCTATAATAGGTGAGGGTAGCTATACTTTTAGGTAGGGTGCTTTTCTTTCTTTCTTTCTTTCTATAGATACTAGGGAGGAAACTCGGGGCTTAGAATAGAATACAAGAATCATGTGGCGTCACGTGACGTCACAATTCCTAAATCGCGATGTTGAAATGTTTTCGCCGCTAAGCATATATACCACTTCCAAACATCAATCCTGTGGTTCGGACTGGTCGAGGATCCGTAGGATTTCGTAGGCATAATACCATCCTCCACAATCATTTATACGACACACAACTCTTCATACATACAGTTACAAATCTTAATATTAATAATTACGCGTCACCGTGTTTGTCCGCGATGAACTTCTAAACTACTAACCGATTTTAACCAAATTTTACACATTATGTGCAGGTTTAGACTAGGCTGAAAACTAGTATAATATAAACAAACAAAGTAAATAAATGAGTGCCCCAACTGGGTCTCCACTCAATATATAGACGGAATTCCAGATATTCCAGTGGACACCATTATTGACTCACTGTCGGCAGCAATGGACATCTACACTAATATTATAAAGAGGAAAACTTTATTTGTTTGACTCAAATACTACTGGACCGATTAATAAAATTCTTTCACCATTTAAAAGCCACATTATCCGTGAGTAGGTTACATATTATGCTATATTTTATAGGCTATATTTATAACATTATACTACGGGAGCGAAACCGCGCGGATCAGCTAGTAACGTATAAATCGTTTTCCTTAATCATAACATAAACAGTATGTTAATTCTTAATCAATTATCGTAGCTGTATTGTAAAAATATTTATTTTTCTTAAAAGATAAACTATTTGACAGATTAAAAATAACTTCACAGATATTAATTTTATCTTGCTAGTATCTGAGTCTTTGTATGTGTAATGTAAATAAATAAACCTAAAAACTATATTGTATACTCGCTAGAAGTCGGGATGAAGCAAATAAAAATTTTAGATTGGCCGATTTTCGGTATGCGGTGTTTTCGGCGTCTTTTTCACTGTTTGTATATCAATTCTCTTAAATTTATAAAAGGTTCCAAACATTCATTTTTGAACTTGTATGTACGCGACAAATGAAAATATGGTAAAACTAGTAATTCAGCGGGATATCCGATTAAGTTTAAACCGAATAATATTCGGTACCTATTCCGTTATTCGGCGGAGTCAACGGCGCAAAAAATGAAATTAATGAATTGATATGACATATGACATACAGATTTTTATTTGGTTACAAAATAAGGCCGTCTGTTAATTAACATTGATGAAGATGTATGTATAGCTGACATATAATCAGTTGTTTTGAAGTCAAACGGTAATTGATCATAATAAAACGTAAATTACGCTTGTTTTATTTGTAAAAAACACTTCACCAATAACATACTTGTAAAATTACTGAAGATGGTATTCGAAACGGGTCTAATTTGTGAATCAATATTTAATCTAGTGTAGTAAATAAATAACTGTGGAATTTGGTGAAGTAATTTTTCTACACTAATATTATAAAGATAAAAAATTTTGTTTGTTTTTTGTTTGTTTGCAATGAATAGGCTCATATTTTATAGGCTGTATAAATAACATAGAAGGAAAGAGTAGTATTTACTACATGTAAATAAGTAACTGTGGAACTTGGTGTTTTGTTTTAAATAAATCAGGGTGCAGTTCCATCAAGAGGTTACAATACAAAATATAAATGATTTACGCTTGTGTTATAATGCTAGAAACTAATTTGCGGTTTTTATTTGTGCGTTCTTCTTAGACCTTCGTTATGTTTTCCTATTGTTGCAGGGTGAATTCCCAGCCTCCAAAGAACGGCCATTACCACTTGGCCATGAGTTCAGTGGCACCGTGTCGGAAGTCGGCAAGAAATCTGTCTTTAAGGTCGGACAGAAAGTTGTTGTTGATCCTAACTGGTGAGTAATGTTAGTGAAACGTCTAACCGTCGGTCGTGTCGGTCTGCCCCCATCGGGTTATGAGAGTCAAGGAATAGAGTGCACCTGTGTTTGCGCACACACTTGTGCACTATAACATCTCCTACGTACTTGGCTGATGTCTGTTGAGATTATCGTTTGAGTATATCGAGTAGACGATCTTTGACGACCCCGTTAGCGCAGTGGATGCAATAGTCCATTGCGCCGGCGGTTGTGGATTCGATCCTCACGAATAGAAAATTATTCTATGATGAACATTTTAATTTTCTACAGACGGGTGTTTAATTGTTTATCTATTTTAATGTATTTACAAAAAAAGAGTATTTTTAAGTCTATCATTTACCTAGCTTCCATAGTACAAGCTTTGCTTAGTTTGGGACTAGGTGGACTAGATTTTAAATACTTATATACCCTTACAGAACCAATATTTACATGTGATACACATAAAAATTCCTGCATTTCTAATTCAATTAATGATTTTCTTCTAGCGCCTGCAACCTCTGCGTGTTCTGCCGCAATGGCAGCTACCAGTACTGCCTTACAGCTGGAATCAACAGCACCATCGGCATCTGGAAGGATGGTGGATGGGCGCAGTACGTCAGGTGTCCACAGGAACAGGTGTACGCACTGCCTGAGGGGATTACTACTGAGCAAGGTAAAGGTGTTTTTTTACTATGGTATAAAAAAAGGAGTTTTTGGAGGTATACAGGGTGTGATGTAAGTATTGGATAATATGCCATCTGCAAATAGAGAACGTTATGAAGGTTCAAAAAATGTATTTTATGTTCAGTAAAAGTCAAAGTCAAGTTCGTCTGTATATCAAACAATTAATATTTATGTGCTTAACACGTTCGTTGCGGCACCGTTTTCGAAGGAGTTTCAGATGGTGGTATGGAGACCTAAAACATCTCTAAGCTATCCTATCCGTTTGTGTGTTAGAGACCTAAGGAGTCTCCTAAAATACAATTCTGAAAATCATTTATGTATATCTTCAAAATTAATTATATTTATTTAGAATTTTTATGGGTTAAAGATAGCCTTATGCTCTATATTTTCGTCTGGTCTAGGTTCGCACGCAGTTATGATATAAGAATAAGCTAAAAATACGAAAAAAAATTTGCATCCCGCAAGGAGTGGAAAATCACGATTGAGGTCGCCGCATAGTACGAAAGTCTTGCAGGAGATCTTATAAATCTAACGCAACGAACGTGTTAATATTTATATGCTTAAGAAATGTATAAAAAACATTATTTTACAGCTGGTCTTTGCGAGCCATATTCCTGCGTAGCTCACGGGTTTGACAGAGCCGCCCCGTTGGCGATTGGCGCCAAAATACTGATCGTTGGCGCGGGAATTATCGGTGAGTTAATGACAGGACTATTTTTTTTTTAATTTATTCATAACCATGGATACAAGTCCTTCAGTCGGAATCTTAAAGTAATATACATTCCAATATATTGATAGGAATATTTTTTTTTATTGCCATACACAAGGCTTTTCCTAAATGTACTTTAGACTGTATTGTCACTTCTTAAAGGAAATGCATTAAAAAAAATATAGAATTCTTCGAAGTATATGTTTTATAGTGCTTATTATGTGGTAGAAAGAAGTTTAAGTGTTACCTTATAGTACTGTAAAATTTGCAGATAAAAAAAGTTAATTCCTCTAGGGGTATAGTAAAAAAAATTAACACACTTACGTACTGTAATCTAAAACATTTGTTGCATAAAATATAATTAAAAATGCAAGTTTTTGATGTCACAGTATTTTTTGTCTATAACAGACAATGATGTTCATTGTTCATTAAATCTATGAAGATTAATTATAAGAAGTAAATTAAACTCGGTCCCTATTGAGCAACACCATCTATTATCCTACAAAATTTCACCAATATCTGTTCAGCAGTTTATTTACGTCTCATTTTAATTTAATGACTTGGCTTAGCATGGAAATGTACTGGCTAATGTAAATAATAAGATAAATCCGTCAGTAGATAAACTATTAACATTTCATTGCTGTAATCTTGTGTTTTGTATGAAGTTATGTATATTTGTTTCCGAGTAACACGCGTGAAGCTAAATTTCGTATTAATTATAATTAACTAGCTGCGCCCCGCGGTTTTGCCCGCGTAACTTCTGATCCCGTGGCAGCTCTACCCCTCTAACCCTTACCTATATGTATACCAAGTCTTATCATAATCGGTTCGGTGCTTTTTGCGTGAAACAGTAACAAACATTCATACATACATCCTAACAAACGTTCGCATTTATAATATTAGTAGGATTGAATTTGGCTTTTATTTCACATTTTAAGGCAATAATGATACAAGTTTCCAGCTAATAGCCTAACAAAATCCTTTCAGTACTTGTACCAAACACATTTATAATGTAACTATCTGATCCGCGCGGCTTCGCTCCCGTAGCATAATAATATATACTATCTATTTTCCGGGATAAAATATAGCCTATACGGATTCGGAAGAATCCCTCTAAGTAATGGTAAAAGAAATTTTGAAATCGGTTCAGTAGTTTTTGCGCCTATTCAATACAAACATACAAAAATAGGAAGGTTTCCTTTTTATAGTATTAGTATAGATGTAAATGTAATAATATAAGGTAAAAATTTCAGGTAATCTTTGGGTAACTACGCTACACTTACAAGGTCACCGAGACGTGACTGTCTCAGAAATGAACAAAGCCAGGCTGGAGATTGTCAAGAAACTTGGTAAGTAATATCTTATTTTATTTATTTTTATTTATCTACATTTAATTCAGATACATGCATCCATACAAAGTTAAGAATACACAATTTATTCTAATCAAATTACTTACAATTTTATCGGCAACCGTGTCATAGACAATAGTTTTGATCCATACAAAAAGCACTCATTCAAAATTATATTTTCCAAATCGGCCTCCTTCAAGGCGCTTTTAGAACGTTATGTACATTTACATACATAATTTTTTTTCATGTGCAATATTTGACTGAAATTCTAAAAATATTTGTTTTTTTAAGTTAAAAGTTTTCATTTATGAAAGAAAAACATTATGACATAACCCATATTGAGTTATGTCTATAATAAATTTTAAACTCAGGTTATTTTGGCAAAAAAAAAACAAAATAACATTTCGTAATATACGCGCAAGTTGGTATATATGTTATGCAATTTAAAAAGTAGCATTTGACAAAATGCAACACCTTTTTAACGTAGCTACTGTTGACCAAGCGAGGTCCCAAAGTCGAGATGGCCTGGTTTTTCTAAGTTTTCAGGTAGGTTTATAAGTTAGACGATATCTGTAGTATCGTTAATCCAATCTTCATCAAATTTCGTAGGCGAACAGTTTACCCCGAGTGTGGTATCAAATGAAAGGTGATTGATAATTGATTTATACATTACAATGCGTTTCCAAGTGAGCTAATAGTGAAAAAATTATTTAAAATATAGCAACAGATAAATAATTTAATAAAAAATATTATTTACTTTAATTGGTCTAAACTAAAAAACTTAATAATTTACTAATATTCCCTTCCAGAAACCGGATATAGGCTGATAACTCCCGACGTGTTGGCGTCAGAAAAACAATTGTATGATGTTATCATTGATTGTACAGGTAAGAATATTTTCGTATGTTGGATGATATATTTTCATTAATTTAGTAGGTACTAATGCACCGAATAGTTTTACCGAATACCGAATTCGGTTTAAACTTTACCGAATCGAATATTCGACCGAATTATTCGGTTTCTATATATTTTTATTGTTTCGTCATTTTTAATAATTGAAAAAAAATAAATATACCGAATATATTAGGCCAATTACAAATAGTGAAAAAGATGCAAAATACTACAAATACATTAATTAATCCAATTTTACTATAAATGTGCCTACATTTGCTTTTACAATCAATTTAATTTATTTCCTCTTTCTGAAGTAAAAGCATGATGAATTTTCATTTACAGATCGAAATTTAATTTGTTAGAATTTTTCAAAACCATACACATAATATTTTTTAATAATTAGTGCACTGTCATATCTTAAATTTTGTCTTAATGATTGTATTTTTTATACTTTCAGAAATTTATATAAATACCATTTTTTTTTCTAAAGAGTATTTTTATAAACATTTTTTTTGTTATGTTTAGGTGTTGGCAAAGTAATGGAGATCAGCTTCAATTATCTCCGACACGGCGGCAAATATGTCCTATTTGGATGTTGTCCACCTACCCATCAAGCTTCGTACGTATTTAATACATAATATAACAAACACTTTTATTTGTTAAAGAGTTTAATTAAAATATAAAACATAAAACAAAAAGTAGAAGAGAACAATAGGTAAAATATTAAAACAACGAAATACTAGCGCGCGTGTACGGACGTAAATCGTCTATATTCTACGACGTTTCTTGAAAGCGTCGTTTTGGCGCGCGAGAACAAAACCGCGGCAACCAATCACAGCGCATTGCGCTCGACCGCTGCGTTCAGAAATGTGGAAGAATCACGGCGTAAAACACAAGCCGTTACAATAATTTATAATTCTTAGGTTGTTTGGAAGAAATCGCTCCCTTAGCGATAAGACCGCCTATTGTTAAGATTTAAGTCTATAGTTGTAAGCTCTTTATATTGTCAGTGCAATAAAGGATATATACATAAATAAAAATTCTAATCACTGCATAGTATAAAACAAAGTCGCTTTCTCTGTCCCTATGTTCCTTTGTATGTATCTTTAAAACTACGCAACGGATTTTGATGCGATTTTTTTTTAATAGATATAGTGATTCAAGAGGAAGTTTTATACAGGGTGTCTCGTAATGAGTAAAGCATCTCTTGGGGGATAATAGCTGAGCTAAAAATCTATCAAAAACATCCAATGGTCATACGAAAATATCACTGTTTTTGGGATATTGAGGATTTTGTAGTTTTTTCAAAAATGTTGACCTCGCCCAATGTTTTATATTACTGTGGCCGTAATTCTTATTTGTTTTTTTGTACTCGCGTTAAAACAATACAAGAAAATACTATGAAAACATGTTTAAAATTATTAGTTTCAATTATAATATCTTTGCCAGTACATTAGAAACATTTACGTATTTTTTTGTGAAAAAATATGGTTCTATTTTTTTAAAATCCACATTTAATCTTGTAAAAATATTATGTGTTAAAATAAAATAGAAATATTAAGTAGGTGATATTTTGTTTCAGAGTAAACCCATACACAATCTATGACAAAGAATTAACAATTATTGGGGTAAAAATCAACCCCTTTAGTTTCCCTAAAGCAATAGGACTGCTTAGTGCTATGGGAGATAGGTGAGTTTCAATAAAATTGTTTTTTTTTTAATGGCAAGAAGACTTAACTATTTGTCAGTGTCGAGTTATAAATATAGTTTTTAGCTTTTGTAAAATTTATTATTATGACATTACAGTTTAAAAAGTAATTATAGATATAATTTGTATTTTTTCTATTTTAAAGAAAAAAAATATCAAAAATATCAAAATATAAAAATCCTGTTATAGACTTTTAAATTTTCTTCAGGAAACGATCACTTATTTAAAAAATGAAATAGCTTTCGCTTGTCAAAAAAATTCTAAAAATTTTCTATATTTATCAATTTCGAAAAAATATTTTTATCATAGGGAAATCACTATATTAACATATTATTGTTTAAATAACAAAATGAATAATGATACCTATAATAGATTTTTTTTGTTTTTTAACTTCCTTCTGTAATCTTTAGTTTAATATTTTCAACTTGCCATTAACACATTTTTTATCTATTTTTTATAATTTACAGATACTTGAATTATGAGAAACTTGGAGTCAAGACATTCACGCTATCAGAATACAAAGATGCTTTAGTTGCATTGAAGGCTGGATCTATTTCAAAGGCTATATTTAAAGTTGAATAAATTATTATAAGCTAAAACGATTTTTTATTTACCTTCTTATTGTAGTGAGAAAAAAGTTTGTTTATCAATTGGTTCAGATCAAAAACTATTTTCGGAAGATATTGATACAAACAAACTATTTCAATTTGAAAAACCGCTTTTAAAATCCACTTGTTTACATTTCTAAAGTTGACGTCATATTATGATTTCTGGCCGTTTTTGACGTTTCAAGTTTAATGATAAAAATTCATTTTTATAAGGAATTTTTAAATAATCTTACGATATTAATGATTGAAATTGATGAAATAATTATGTTTTTGTAAGCTAAAAACTAAAGGAAATATTAATTTAATATGGGAAATTTGACATGCGTCAACTAGCCTATTGGCTTTTGATTATAGCGCTATCTAGGATAAAATTATTAATACTACTTTATATTATACTTTTAAATTTTTAATACAACAACAATTTATATTTTTCCATTATTTTAAAACGAAAAAATAAATTCATTAATTGAAATTAATTTATTATATCTAGCTACAAATATTAAGTTTTGCAAAATAAAAATAAAACGAAATTCCATTCTACTCGATAACAGATGGCGCTATTTTCTAATGTGTTTTAAATATTGGTCACTAGATGACGCTACAAACTATTTTTAGCGCTAAATCTCTATTTGCTGTGTTACATGTTCAGTAAGTATGAAAGACATTTGAGTGTGTCATTTTTTATATATGTGCCATTTTATTACGAATTAAGAAGTATGACAGACATATGGTTGAAGTTGAAGTGTGGTTTTATACACAAATATAATTGTAATTAGAATAACAACTGTATTTTTATTCGCAATACTTTCACTCCATTTTTGCTGTGATAAATTTTTCTGTTGTATTAGATGTTGTTTTTTATGATTCCTTATTAGAATTAAATTTTCAAATATCATACCCTAATATACCATAGAATGGGTTAAATGCAGTTATTCCTGTTGAATTTAGCAACCTTTTAAAACTAAAACAAATTTCCTTGTGTCCCAGCTTATTTATGAAAAAAAAAACCTAAATAAATTAAATACCCATACAAACTAAAAATGTTTATCGCTAAACTCGTAACGTTAGGGTTAGTTAGCCCGTCGCGGCCACTCGCGCCGCGGGCCGCGTCAATCAATGCCCGGTGTTATTTAATTAGCAATAACAGTTTATGTTAATTTTGAAAAAACAGTCATAGGTATTCTAATTTTGAATTTCTGATGTGAAATGATGTTCGAATTTTGAAAAAACAGTCACAGGTATTCTAATTTTGAATTTCAGATGTTCTTATGTGAAATGATGTTCGAATTTTGAAAAATAGTCATAGGTACTCTAATTGTGCATTTCTGATGTTCTAATGTGAAACGATGTTCGAATTTTAAAATTCAGATCTACTCATTAGCTTTTTTATTAGCAATGGCAGTTTATGTTCTAATTTTGAAAAAAAAAAATCAGTCAAAGGTATCCTAATTTTGCATTTCTGATGTTCTAATGTGAAACGATGTTTGAATTTTGAAAAATAGTCATAGGTATTCTAATTTTGTATTTCTGATGTTCTAATGTGAAATGATGTTTGACTATTGAAATTCAGATCGACTCATTAACTTTTTTATAAGCAATAGCAGTTTATGTTCTAATTTTGAAAAAACAGTCATAGGGATTCTAATTTTGAATTTTGTGATGTGAAATGATGTTCGAATTTTGAAATTCAGATCGACTCATTAACTTTTTTATTAGCAATAGCAGTTTATGTTAATTTTGAAAAAAGTCATAGGTATTCCAATTTTGAACTTCTGATGTTCTAGTGTGAAATGATGTTCGAAATTTGAAATTCAGATAGACTCATTGATGTTATATGTCGTGCTTTTTTTATAAAATGACGTTGTTTCTAAACAAAATATGACTTAACCTTGGCCTAAGAAAGAAGTTGTTTCAAATAAAGGAAGAAATTAATTTTGTTAAAGGGACAATTATACATAATGTAGATAATAGAGAATGAAAATCTAGAGTCAAACTTGACGTATTGAAAAGATTAGTTGCCGGTAAGCCCGGTGTAAGTAGGTACCAACAATAATTTGCGTTCTAAATTCGAAACATTTAAAATTTCTGAATCGAAAACTAATGTTCGAATTTTAAAATTATAAGTTCTTAAATATTATTATGCCTCATCATCATTCTAGTTCTTATTTAAAAATTTGGATACCTATTAATGTTCGAATTTCGAAATTCTAATCTAATCTTTTTTTTTTAATTTATTGTTAACCGCATGAACTTAATTGTTGAATGTCAGTGTGCCTTATTTATCAATTACATTTCATAGATACCAGAATGGAATTACATTGATTATTACTTTCTGTTTTCGATGCGTACAACAAACATTAAATAAATATTTTTAACTACAAATTGTTGAATCATTTATCCAACAAATTGTAATAAAGAACGCTAAACGATACAAAAACACAGTAAGAGTAAGTGAGGGTTAGTTAACCCGTCGCGGCCATTCCCGCCGCGGGCCGCGTCAATCAAAGCCCGGCGTAATTTCATTACCTGATTGAAACAAGTTTTAATTATTTGGTAATGTGTTTCTTTTAAAACAAATAAATATTTAAACTTTTTTATGTTATAGCAGGCAAGCGGGGCATGCGGTTCACCTGATGTTAAGTGACTGACCGCAGCCCATGAACATCTACAACATAAAATGTCGCAGATGCCGCGCCGGCTTAAGAAAGGGAGGGGATAAGGAGAGGATTAATTTTATTGTGAATATTTTTTTCTAATGTTGGTAGGAGGAGGAAAAAAGAAGGGATTGATATTTTCATGGATAACTATTAATTAAGATTGTGATATGAATTACTTCCTTGCTCTGCCTATTTTTTACGCCTAAGCCACTGAACCGATTTGGATGAAATTTTATACTATTATTTTGTAAATTTGTTTAAAGCCCGAGAGAGGACAGACTACTTATTATCACGGAAATCGTACAGAAACTGGTAACAAACGCGCGTGAAACCGCGGGGCACAACTAGTGTTATAAATGCGGTTCTTATCCAATAATATTAGTTAGATTAGGTGATAGAATACTTTATAATGAAAATTATAAAATTTTGTACAAATTGTCCTTTGAAAAACAATTAATGATTTTAAATAATGCTATCTTTTTCTTGAAAAAATTTGATTTAGATATTTCATTGTTTTTTGTTGTGTATTCACATATAATTTTGTTGTGTAATGGTAATGTTGTAATACACATTTTTGTTGGTAATTGATACGGAACTTGTATTATCATGTTATTTTATATATAAATCAGTGACTATTATGTGTGTCGAATAAAATAAATAAATGTATATACACGGAAATTAAGCGAAGCCGCGGGCAGAAGCAATACTATCCTCACAGTATGTAAACGAAAGGGGTTTAAATGCATTAAAGATTCACGGAAAAAGGAAAGATTAAAGAAATAAACAGAAGATAATGTCGTTGGGTGCGGCTGACAGCTCCACAATGAAATATCCACCCTTATATTTGCGTTTTATTAAACTTGTAAGATTTGAGATTCTGAGATTCTGCGTTTTACCTAGTTTATATATGTGTTTTTAAACGAATATTATTAGTTAGATAAGGGGTTTACAATACTTTATAATCACTACATCAATGTAATCAATCAAATGTATATAATGATTATACTTATATAATATCATATCTATGAAATAGTGGAGAAAACTGTTATTTTTGAAGTTTCTAATTTGATGTTTATTATCAATTTTTATATTAAACTTGTAAGATTTGCGGAGGATTCTAACAACCGTATTCTAAGAAGTTACCTTAATTTTACTTCTACAGGTTACGTAAAATACGAATTATGACAAAATTCAATCGAACATTCATGATTGATAACATAAAAATACAATATTTTATTAATAATTAGATCGAAGTACCGGATTGAGGTGTTAAATTTTCGTCTCCGAAATTTTCATAACGTGAGTGGACGTGAGTTAGTAGAGTTCCGACACAGAATGTAAATTTTCGTTGACAGAGGTTGAGTGAAGTCGAGGAATGCTCGAGGAACGTATTAGAATATGGGTGTTAGATTCTGCTTTTTACCTCTATATGTGTTACGAATTTTTTAATATATTTTCTGTGTTATTTTCACGTACCATAATCTTTACTAATGTTATAAAGAGGAAAACTTTGTTTGTAATGAATTAGCTCAAAAACCAATGGACCGAGTTTACAAAAGCTTTCACTATTTGAAAGCTACGTGATTTACGATAATATAGGCCACAGAATGTTTTTTTAACCGACTTTCAAAAAAAAGGAGGTTAACTTTTATTTCATTTTTGTTGAAATCTATACAAAATCGGTGCCTTAGGTATCTATTTTCAATTTAACAAGATTTTGCACCGACTTTGTATAGATTTCAACAAAAATGAAATAAAAGTTATTTTCTACTTTTTAGAGCGATGAAGTCGGTTCTATTTTTTGGCAAAAATTTTTATTTTTGGTTTCTTATATTATAGCAGGCAAGCGGAGCATGCGGTTCACCTGATGTTAAGTGACTGTTCGCAGCCCATGGACTTCTTCAACATCAGAGTATCGAGATGCCTTGCCGGCTTGAAGGAAGGGGAGGGGATAAGGAGAGAATTAGTCATAGGGAGTTGGGAGAGGAGCAGGACAGGACGGGAGAGGTATGGGATGGGAAAACAGAAAGAGGCTACAGAATGTGTAGTGTAGTGACGCGTTGGTACAGTGGTTAGCGCTCTAGCGTTACAACCGAGAAATTGGTTTGATCCTAGGTGGAGACGATTTTTTTTGACATTCACCACAGCGCTACCTAGTACCAAACTAAGCAAAGCTTGTAACATGACAATAAGATAACTGATATAACATATTTAATATTTATAGATTATTTTTTGTACATACATACTAAACACCCAGACAGTAGAAAACAACGTTCATTACATCCTAACTTTCTACTCATGGGGATCGAACCCACACCCTTCGCCTATACCATTGCCACAACCACTGCGCGAATCAATTAAATTATCCAATACTTAAATCTACCTTCATTTAAAAAAAAGTTCTAAGCCCAACTCGCGCTTGGCCACTTTTTTACCCCGTGAGAACCCAGGGCTGATGGATAGTTTAATTTCACCCCAAAATTGAATTAGTATCAGTATCCATCAGAAATAGGATACTAAGTGGAGAGGTCAATGTTTGTACTACTGTTGTATTTGTTACGTTTAGCAATTTGTGGCTTTTAATGGGCTTTTTGACTGCCTCTGGGTGTAGTGGTTGTATCTTTGATCGAGACGTCTCAGGTTCGAATGGGGTGGGGCCGAAAAGTTATGATGTATTTCTGTAATCCGCATGGAGAGGCTCCGAAACTACAAGACCGATTTAGATGAAATTTTGTACATTCTTTGAAACGCCAGCAATGACATAGGATAGTGTTTATCCCGAAAATCCTACGGGAACGGGATATATACGCGGGCGAAAACGCGCAAAAAGCATTCATATCGAAAACTAGCTGCTACCTGCGGCTTCAATCATGTATATTACGAAGCTTAGTTCAATAAAATGTATCCTATCACCTAATTCAGCTAAAAGCCTGTCTCTGTACGAAACATCATCAAAATACGTCTAGTAATTGCGACGAGATTAGCACACAAACATGCAGACATTAACATAATATAAGTGGGATACTCGCGTTAAAACTCTAGAATATTCTTATAATATAGTAAATCTAGTGATAACACAAAATGTATTGCTTGCAATGTATCAGATGATCGCAAATTGCCGCAGAAACACAATACTGAGAGGTTTTAAGAGGGGGCAGGGACGGACTGTACTTGTAATGTCATTATTTATTTCTACGGGAATATAGTATAGTTTAAAAGTTTCAAAATAATATACTTTAATCTATATCAGTGATTCCCAAGGTTATGTTGGTCTATATCGACCCTCGACCCCTAGGGGTCTATGACAACCTACAAAGTCTACGTCGCGAAAAAAAATTTGGGGGTGAAATGAAAACGGGGTCCACGATAGTGGATCTCAACACATACACTAACGGCTGTTTTCAATAATGTATCATAGATTATGGATAGATTGAAGTCTCAGATTAAATGACATTTCATTGTCAAAAGTCATAACAAAGGCTCTCCGTCGACAGCATATTGAAACCAAAGTAAGTGCACATAGATAGATGTGCCTGACTTTAGTAAGCAAAACAAAGATACTTACAATTGGAAATTTCACGACTAGACTGTATGAATGGCTCAGAGAACGTAGTTTTTACAACATAAAGGACTTTGAGAATATTGATTATAAAATGTACTAGAACATTATCAATGTATTAAGAATATTAGGATGACTTTAAATTGTATAATTCCATATGACGATTTAAAAATTATGTTTTAGTATGTTTGTAATAATTTGTTTCTACTTTTATTGTATGAATCTAATATTTTGCATGCTATATAATAAGTAGCAAAACATGCGAACATTATCCAAAATAAGATCACTGTAAACCATGTTTTATGCAAAGTTATATAAAAAAAAAAAGGATAGATAGAATATTGAGAACGGCCGTAAATCAGGTAAGTACACGGAAAAACATGGCAAGGGGTCTACGACACAAAAAAGTTTGGGGAATTGTGATCTATATAGTGTTTTAACATCTTAAAACTTATAATTACTTATTTTCCATCAATTAGAATTAATTTTACACTGTTATTACACCCAGTCGCTTAATGTAGCATTAACTGTGTTTAACAAAAATATGCACAAATAATATAATCCGTGTAGCGACGGATAGATGTGTTGCCACCCCATTTATACCGGTGGGTGTCATAAGAGGCGACAAGGGGTAATTCCGCTGCATAACAACTTCCGCAATAAAAGAGTGTGAGCCGAGCATTGCACGATTGGGCCAAGTTCGCACAGGTGTAAGTACACCCCCCAGCAGAAGATCGGCGTGAGCATTGTTGCTCTATGTTTCGTACTGTGAGCGGGGCCCGAAGGCCTGTATTCCCATCCAATTTCACTCCCATTCTTCCCCTTCCCAATTTCCCACCATTAATCCTCTCATTATCCTTTAAGCTGGCAAGGCATTTACGACACTTTGATGTTGTAGATGTCCATGGGTAGCTGTCAGTCATTTAACATCAGGTGAATCGCATGCTCTGCTTGCCTGCTATTACATAAAAATAATATTGGGCAACAAACTACTTTTAATATTTACTACTACTACTAACTACTAATAGCTCCTTTGACTGATTTCGGCCATGGTGGCCAATCTCAACAGAGATATTATAGTGCACAAGAGTACGCACGAACATAGGTGCACTCTCTATTCCTTTACTCTCATAACCCGATGGGACGGCTGACTGACACTTGCGTAGAGAGATCAGACGCAGGACTGACGGCTTTACGTGCTCTCCGAGGCACGGGGATGTTCTAACACCGCCAACGTCCAGACTCAGAGCTGATACTGAAATTTTTTTGTCAGAAAAATCTCAATAGCATTTTGGCTCCACCCGGGTTTCCAACCAGAGATCCCTCGATCTGTTGTTAAAGATGCAACAACTAGACCAACGAGGCAATCACTTATTGATATAGAAGTAGTAATAGTAGCAGTAGTTTATGTGTGTGTAAAAAGGGCCACTCTAACCACAATCTATCATAAACTATAACCCATCAATTGAGTCTCTTTTTAACAGACTACCCACAAACGAGATTTTCAAGTCGGGGCGTTTTTTATTTAAGTTAACCTAACATAGTATCTCAACCGATTCAGAAATAAATAAATTACTTTAAAATCCGTCCCTGGAGAGCGTGTTTACATGCACTACATGCACGTCTGTCTGTCTGTACACCGGTATTGATGGCTTTGACACGCGAATACTAGACGTGGTATTTATAACTAACACAAAAGCAAATTACAATTGATTTGTACAAATAACACTTCACTGGTTCCACAGTTATATATTTTCTACATTATATCAATTATTTAATTAAATTTAACAAACTATTATCGTATAACTAGCTGCGCACCAGGGCTTCGCTCCCGTGGGAATATCGGGATGGTATATAGCCTATAGCCTTCCTCGATAAATGGGCTAACTAACACTAATAGAATTTTTCAAATCGGACCAGTAGTTTCTGGGATTAACGCGTTCAAACAAACAAACAAACAAACAAACTCTTCAGCTTTATAATATTAGTATAGATTGTTTGTTAAATTACTGAAGATGGTGTTCGAAACCGGTCTAATTTGTAATTAAATAATTGATATAGTGTAGGAAATATACAACTGTGGAATTAGTGAAGTGTTTTTATGTACAAATCAATCAAGATTCATTTAAAAAGCATAAAGTTGCATCAAGAGGTAACAATAGAAAATATAAATTATCAATTACAATTATTTGGGTATATTGGAGTGGTTATATTATCTAATGATTGTAGTGTTTTTCGGGATTGAAAAGTATTAAAATGTATTTTTATCGATATTTTTTATGGGATTGCAACCTATGATCACCTTTCACGCCTGAAGTGTCGCAGGTGCCAACAAGATATGGACAAATATAAAAATACTTTTATTGCCTTAAAACAACGGTTATACAATTAAAAAGAGAAAATTAAAAAAATAATAATTCATTTGCTTTGTTATAAGACGAAACTGTTTTTCAGTCACCCCTAGAAGTAGGAACTGAAAGATGAAGGAGAGAGAGAAACAGAATTTGGTTAAATTTAAAAGATTTTAAAGACATATTTTCGTCAATTATTCCAAACTTCTACAATTAAAACGAAACATTGCCACTATTCAATAAGTATCCTTTTAAGAAAACATAGATTTTATTTAAATAAAAGCAATTCTTTTTGATTGAATTTAAAATATTAATAAAACTAACGCATCCGAAATGTAGTTGATCTATGTGATCATGTAAACGATGACGTCATGATATATGTTGTTCACTTCGCTGTAGTGAATTATTCCTAATGGAATACTAAATCATATGTTTGATTTGTAAAAAAAACACTTCACTACAACAGTAATATCTAATTTAATTTTTACCTTTTATTTTCATTGTTTATTATGATTTTGCGGATAATCCTAATCTCAACTTAATTGCTTCTTTTTTATTTTTATTTGCTTCTAAATTTAATTTAGTTTCTAATTTTAATTTTTAAATTAGTTTTTTATTAGGTTCTATTATATTTTTTAAAAATCTACTCTAATATTATAAAGAGAAAAGCTTTATTTGTTTGGTTGTAACGAATAGGCTCAATAACTACTCTACCGATTTTAAAAATTCTTTAACCTTCGATAGCTACATTATCCACGAGTAACATAGTGTATATTTTATAAGCTATATAACACTAAGCTACAGAAGCGAAGCCGCGTGGATCAGATAGTAACTATTTCTGCAAATAAGATGTACAAAAAAAGTAATACCCTAATATTTACAATAATAGTTCTCATTCAAACAGGTGCGTTACAAGATAGAATTCTCACAAATGTAAAGACTGTTGCGAATCACGCCAAAAAGCCAAGCATTCCAGCTCGGATTAAAAAAATGATAATCCAAAAGGCACACAGCCCACACGCAATCCAAACGATACTAAAAATAATCCAAAACCCCATATAAACATTGCTGTCACCCCTTCATATGAAATAAAAGATTCGAACGCGTGAACGCACCCAAAAAAAAGAACAAAAGACGATGACAATTGTCAAAATGGCTCCTAATTTGACATTAAAAAACGCGCCAATTCAATTGTCGAATAATTTATCGATGTTTTGATAATGGATACGTATTATTAATGATGTTTTTCAAAAAGCATTCTTACGAATTTGCAGACCATAAATAATGATTTTTAAGATTTTTACGCTACAGTTGATATAAATGCGTTGATGTTTACAAATTGTTCGTTTTGGTTCGAGTGGGTTTGAACCGGATTTTAATTTTACATTTTTACGGTACATAAAGTTTTAATTTGTCACATAATTACAGGAATCTAACGACAAATGTCTTTGTTAATAAGGGACTTTTAAAATACCGGTTTTATGATTGTATCTTTATGAAAAAAAAGTAATACGACTTAAGATAAAGAGATATCTACGAACATGTTATATCATTTTCTAGCTTCTGTTACGTCAGATACCTACTTCATGAAATGTCTAATCTTGGAAAATGTAATGTTAATGGGTTGAATTACCTATCTATACTAATATTATAAAGAGGAAACCTTTGTATGTTTGTATTAAATAGGCTCAAAAAGATAGACGGATTTCAAATTTTTTTTTACCATTAATTAATAAGAGGGATTATAAGAGAGATAATAAGAGGGATTCTTCCGAATCCGTATAGGCTATATTTTATCCCGGAAAATAGATAGTATATAATATTATGCTACGGGGGCGAAGCCGCGCGGATCAGCTAGTGTTATATAAACGGATTGTTTTGAATATTTAAGTCGCTTGTAAATTGTAATGATAATGTTATGATAATAAATGTTTTTAAGATATTTTATTACTTGTTGAAGATTTTTATTGGGTACATTTTAATTGCAAAAAAAGCCCAATAACCAGCGCTTCTAGAATGTCAAAATTCAAACAAAAAAAGGAACGTCAAAGCGTTCGAATTTGGAACGGGCGGTTCAATCAGCGTGGCGCTTGTTCGCGACGGCTGCCAGTTTGTTGCGTTCAGAAATTTTTCACTGTTTTCTTTTTATTTTGGCGCGCTTTCTAACATTTTAGAACGAAATTTTGGTAGCAATAAAATATGTATGAATATTTCGTTGTGAGTAGAGGACAAAGATTCTGATAAAAAAACTATCTTAACAAGATTTTCGTATTTTTATTTAACTCTTTATTACATTACTAGCTTTCTGCCCGCGGCTTCGCCCGCGTGGACTACAAAATCCTGTACTTTGTGGATTTTCGAAGTAGAAGTGGTAGGACAATTTTTACGTTTTATTAACTTCTATTTTATTTAAAAAGAACTGTCCAATCTTTACGATTTAGTAACTGTTATTTTTTAAGTCCGAAATATATCCTAAATGAAATATAACAAAAGTGTCACTGTTCATGCTTGTATAATCCTAATAATTCTCTTATATTTTTTTTGCAAAATATTTACATTTTCGATATCTGTCGTATACTCCTAGAATGAAAGAGACTTGTATGTTTGCACGCATTTAACGCATTCTTGCTTATGGACGCAAATAATAACTTCTGCATGTTGGTTAGTCTTTGTTATGATTGGCCGCCATGATCATAATCTACTTTGGAGATTTAAAGAATTTATCATTAAAAAGTACTGTGCAAACAACAACTGAAAAGGTTCAACTGAATGTACCTACGCGCATTGATGATGTGTTTTGATGGATAACTTTGAACCCTCATATTTTTTTTATTTTTTAATCGATTTGGATGAAACAAACACTAAAACCTCCGGGGGACTTGCCGTAATAGATAATCAAAAACCGCATTTAAATCGGTTAAGCCGTTTCGGAGTTGACTGCGTACAAACGCCCGACAAACAGACAAACAGACAAACAGACAAACAGACAAACAGACAAAAATTCTAAAAATCATTGTTTTGAGTTTAGAATCATAAACGAAACACGAAACACTATTTTTTTCTTGAAAATATTAAATGTACAGACACGGCTAGTCTACGATTTTATTACATGTATAGATTACACCACATAGTATAAAGTATAAATTATAGAATTAACATTATAATATCTTATCACTAAACAGTGATTTCTGACAGCCAACTTTTATTTGGTGTTCTTAGAAATATATATTTCTTTTTAAAATCCGTTAACCATACATATTTTCAACTATCAATAAATAATAATGATAAAGTCAGGTATCTTCGCACTAAATCACAATTATCAAATGACGCGTAAAATGAAACGATATATTTATCGAATACCGTCATTCTGAACGTTAGTTACGACTCCACATATGGCGTTATTAAATAATCATAAAACATCCCTATTGATTTTATTTATGACTATCTTTTTCGCAACCGAGGTATAAATTTATAAGGGATGGAAAAACACGGTAAAGGGTAGTTTTATAATTGCTTTGTTGAAAAGTTGACAGGAATTGTATACAACTAGTATTGTGAATGTTTGTATGTTTGTGACAATAACGTGGCAACTTCTGAACGTATTTTTATGAAATTTCTTTTACAGATAGGCTATCTGGGTTAGGTCAGATTTATGTTCTTTAATGGAAATCCCATGTTATTTCATTACATTCTTACTAATGTTTATAAAACACTAGCGACCCGCCCCGGCGTCGTACGGGTGCAATGCTAATACTAAATATATAACAGAAAAACTGGTACATTATTTTGATAAATCTCGAAGGGCTCAGCGTCTGCGTTTGCAATGTAAGCGGAGAAAATTGATAATTAATGTAATGTCGCACATTAGAAACCTCAAAAATAACAGTATTCCTCCACTATTTAATGGATGTTATCATACGTATAAACCTTCCTCTTAAATCACTCAATCTATTAAAAAATACACGCAGTGCGTATTTGTAAAGATAAGCATACAAAGGGACATAGGGACAGAGATAGCGACTTTGTTTTGTACTATGTAGTGATTTAAAATTAATAGTTTCACTCTATTAAGGATTAAACTTTTACGCGAACGATTTTATTTAAATAACAACACATGAATCTAAAAAGCAAAGCATTCTTCATTACTTTCAAAAGACGCCATAGACAACAGATTTTTTATTTTTAAACTTTTTGATTATATTATCGTAACTATTGTCAAAACAGCCATTCTAATTTGTAAGTCACCATAGACAAAATATTCTCTAATCTATTAATTCAAATAATAAAAAAGATTTCTTTTTAATTTCAAAACAAGAATATTGTCCAAACAGCCAGCGATTCTATTTTCAAATCGCCGTAGACAACAGATTTTTCGCTAGGGGTGTGTCCACACGTTGTAAATACAAAGGTGTTAAGCTTGTCACACACACTCGTGTTAAATCATGCTCCCGCCTTACGGTGTACTGACACCTTTACGATTTAATATTGCCTATATTTTTTATGGAAATAATGGTTCCGAGAACCCATACAGACATTCAGTATAAAAAATATTTGACAAAATTCAGATTTTATTCGTAAATAGAATGAAGTCTAAATAGTAAGTACGATGGTTTACCATTAGTAACAAAAATGACAGGCTTAACGCAAAATATAATTTTGTTTTAAGATCACTCATTACTAAGGTAATTTCTAAATCCCAAAAAAACTATATACGTAAAATTAAAGCCAAATTCTTGATTTCTTGAACAAAAGAAATGAGATCTATATGAGTGCCAAGTTCTGTTTTCATTTGAGATATTAACGACCCATTAAAATAATTCAGGGGTCGATTTTTGAAAGAAAAAGTAGCCTATATTTTATCGCGGGTCTTAATCTATATGCATACCAAATTTCATCAACATCGATCGAGCGGTGCGGCCGTGAAAGAGGAACGGACAGACAGTCAGATAGACAAACTTTCGCATTTATAATATTAGTACGGATAAATAAACATTCTAGGACGTCTAACACTACGCTATCTAGTCCCAACCTAAGCAAAGCTTGTACTATGGAAACTAGATAACTGATAGACATACTTAAACATACTTTTTGTCACATCCACTGCACCGATCGGAACAAATAAATATACATAAAAACACGGCAAATCAAAGATCCAATCAATATACCCCAGACGCCACGTGCGCGCCACGCGGCAAATGTCATCGCCATGTTGGATCACAGATTATAGGGCAAGGAATGTGGAATCTCGATTATCCGGCCAGTGTGGTTCGCGATTATCCGGACTATGAAATCGTTTATTATTCATTATTTACATTATTATTAACCCGACGTTTCACTTTACAGCGAGCGTGGTCGCGGGAGACTGAGATGACAGTTGTCTTCATGAGTGTTTCAAAAATTGTGTGTTTTTCTTATTTCTCCGAAGATGGTATTTGGTAAATTGGTTTGGATTCTTACAATACTGACTTATGCCCAGTTCCTATAAAAATAAAACTAGTCGTTTTACTTACGGACAGTACAATATCCTACTAGGCGTAAGTCTAAAGCGTTTCTATAATGGACGTTAACATAACTACCAAAACTTGGTTCTGATTGGTTGATTAGAACCGCCCGTTATGAAAACCATTCGTTTGTGTTATACTATGACGTTCCGTCGTTTATAGGAACCGGGCATTACAGTGTCTTCTTGTCTCTTGGTATGCTTGAATTTTTTATTATGTTACATTACGTTACATTAGTTACACATACATATTACAAAGTTATAATGTATTTAATAAACCGCGTGTAATTCCTTTAAAAGTATTTTATTTAAGATCGCGTTTTCTATGCAAATAACGAATCGGATGCTTACCGACATGTGAACATTTAGCCTAAGTCCATCAACACATGTTTAGCTAATTGTTGACGTTACACCCTCGAGCAATAAAATAAACCCAGCAATGCATAGAAAATCCTTCAAGATGGCACGCGACTGACACGTGTGACGTCATCTGGTGTGGGAGGGAGAAAGCAAGACGGTTCCAATTGATTATAACCGCTCGTTAAAGAAAACGATTCGTATCTGTTATACTATGACGATCTCTCGTTTAAAAAAAGGGCCTAAAGGCCATCCTTTTGAAACCCGCATGTCTGTGCATAGATATTACAAGTGAAATGTATTTGAGTTTTGTACATACATATTTTTTGTGTCCATATATTTTCCATCTTGTGGGAGGGAGACAGGAATAGAAAGAAAGACATATTTATAAGAGTTACGACACGATATAGTGGAGACTGGAGTGAAAGTTTTTAAAAAATAATACAAGTGCCTTACACTTGAGGTGGTCGATGTTAGAATGAATACTTTATAAATTAATAGAGGAGCTATGTAAAATTATGTCGAAATGTAATAGAAATGTACTATGATTTAACAAAACTGGCCAATAATAGAACTAGTCAGTTAACAACAAATCACAGCCAGTCGACTATTAGCAAAGTGAGGGTAGATGGGCCGTGACGTCAATAACGGCCGTTTTCAATAATGTATCAAAGATTATGGATAGATTGTAATCTCAGATTAAATGACGTTTGATTGTCAAAAGTCATAACAAAGGCTATCCGTCGACAACATATTGGAATCAAAGTAAGTGCAAATAGATAGATTTGCCTGACTTTAGTAAGCAAAACAAGGGATAGATAGAATATTGAAAACGGCTGTTAGACGGTAACAATGCGCACAGATACTGAACGCACTCACTCTTTTATAGGACTTTGAAAACAGCTAACAACGAACAAGTGACATTTGCTTAGAAAGACGACATACAGAACGTGTCAAATCATGAAATCACAAACCACATTATATTTCGTTACAATCATTTTGTGCTAGTTTAGGTCTAGACATATTGATAACAGTAACAATATGTGGTATGGGTACATGTTAAGCCCCCTCTACACATCGGCAAACGCATACGCGGATGTCATCTGTCGATGGATGCATCTGTAAACCGAAATTAACTACTACGGCTGTCTACGGATACATATTTTACCCGTCTTCACGTCCGCATAAGAGTCTGCTGATGTGTAGAGGAGGCCTTATAGAGTTACAAAAATGTATGGACACAAATAAATTAAATATAGGACTCAAATGTACTTCACTTTTCATATCTATGCACACACATGCGTGTTTCAAAACGATGTCATTTAGGCACCATTCCTAAAAACGACAAATACCAATAGTTTTCATTAACGAGCGGTTATAATCAATCGTAACCAAGCTTTGGAAGTTATGAAAACACAATAATCAAGGCACTTACACACTATTGCTTTCTCCCTCCCACACCAGATGACATAGCACGTGTCAGTCGCGTGCCAACTTTAAAGGATTTTCTATGCATTACTGGTTTTATTTTATTGCTCGGTGTAACGTCAACAATTAGCACAATATAGATAGAAGTCAAACTATACCAAACGCGCTCGACCTACGCACACATTGACACTTTACACTGACAGGATATCTTGGGCTATGTCGGACCACTCTATAAAAATAAAACGAGTCGATTTACTTGCGGACAGTACAATATCCTACTAGGCGTAAGTCTAAAGCGTGTCTATGATAAACGTGGCGTTATATAATAATTATTATAACTACCAAAACTTGGCTACGATTAGTTGACTTCAAAAATTCCTTCATCATTTCAAAAATTCATTCAAAAATTCTTCACAAAGTGATTTAGGCTACGTATTCCTACCTTATTCCACTTCCATTCTGTATTCTACATATTAATGTATTACGCCTATTATGTTAGGCAAATAAAGTTTTTTTTTAATTATTTTATTCTGTTCGACTCCTCTCCCAATTTCCCATCATTAATCCCTTCACTTCCTTCAAGCCGACGCGGCATCTGCGACACTTTGCTGTTGTAGATGTTCATGAATCATGGGCTGCGGTCAGTCACTTAACATCAGCTGAACCGTATGCTCCGCTTGCCTACTGTAGGCAAAAAAAAACTTTATGGTACGGAAGCGAAGCCGTATGGAACAGCTAGTTTAAAATATATTTGAATAAAACAAGCGAAGTATAATGTTATTTAGTTTTATTTTCACATAAATTTATATTACAGTCGTTAATTTAGGTCTTTTAAGCAAATGAGATCGTATTACTCGTAAATTTAACATCACGATATTTTTAAAATATATCGGTCAAAAATAAAAAACTGCAATTGATATTTTTAGTACGTATTCATATTATTATGTTGTAACATACTCGAAAATAATAATTATGTATAAATTTTCTTCAAATTAAAAATAATTTTTAAATTATCGTGATGTGATAATTTCACGATCAGAATATTTTAGATATTTACAAATTGGTGCAATTATACAAATACTTAAGTAATTTCTTACGATAAACATTTTGAAGTCATTCACAAATCGGTGGTCAATCCAAAAGTTGTACAAACAAATACAAGTTTATGTCTCTTACATTCCATCGCCATCATGAATATTTTGACGTTTGTATTTTTATTTGATAGAGCAAGCAAAAGAACATGCACTATCAAAAGCCGTAATAGGTAGTTTACATCTGCCGATGTGTAGAGGGGACTTAGGTAGAATCAATGACGGAAAACAAATAAGGAATGGCATTAATACATGTGGAATTGAAAAGAAATCAACATTGATAAATATCTTGATAAAAATCCTGATAAATATCGTTTTATGTTTCCAAAGTTCACAATTTATGAGAATTTCAGATTCGATAGTTTCTTGTTCTTTCTTGTCCATAGATAGAACTATATTTTTTTATAAAATTATCTATTAAGTTGTTGTCTATTGAAATCAAAAGAAGGTATAATTAATGAAAGAAGGTTAGTGAGTCGTGACAACTATGATTTTTTTGTCTTCTGCATAAGAAACAGATTGTAAAACAAATTGATTGATACATTTAGTGCCTTTATTTAATTTTTAAATTTCATTAGAACCATCGTCGTTATTACACTAAATTAAGATTATTTAATGTTCCAAAAGTGACTTTAATTTCCTTACACTAAATTATACTACACAAACACCTTAGATTATACACGGCTTAATATACACAATATTCTATACAATAACAAAAACACGTCATGTTACATTGATTTCTTCATCCGTGGCAGACGCATCGCTCTCATAATCGTCACCATCTTCGTTTTGGTAATTTTCGCGCGCAAACATGCCGGCGGCCATCTTGTCGTCGTACCGGTAGCTGTCAGTTTGACAGTTCGAAGTGGAGGCGTATATTTTATTTTTTAAATCGTCTTCGTCGTTAACTGGCGAAGGTGACAGTTTCGGTTTGTCGGCTTCCGCGTCAGATAGGTCGGGGTGTGGGTTGTTTTTGTTTGGTAGTGTTTGCTCCCGGGAACCGCCAGAGGCGAGGAGTTCCCGCTCTTTCGAGTTGCGCCATTTCATGCGCCGGTTTTGAAACCAGATTTTTACCTGGAAAGAAAGAATTAATTAGTATGCTTGTAAAACAACTGGTTTATTCTGAAAAGTCGTAGGTTTAACATCAATAATGGTTTTAAAAACCATTGTTAATGATGTAAACAATATGTATTCAATCAGATTTGCAAAATATTGATTTGTATAATTCTATTAAATCCTTAATGACTAGTTATTTTATCTGTGAATTTGTAAATAAAAATATAATTAACCTTAATTATTAGATTGTTCTAGATTTCTACAATGATTATTGACTAACCAACATAAAAGATAATTTGAATCTGAACGAACGAACTGAATGGAAATGAATGAAACTCATTTTAATTGTTAAATTTCATGAGTTATTTTTTTATACCAAGTTTTATCATAATCAGTAGTTTTTGCGTGAAAGACAAACATATTCAAACTTTTGTATGTATAACATCAATAAAATAGTTAATTTAGTTGCATGTGTCGCTCGCAAAAGAATCAATATAAAATCACCAAGTCATTACCACATTGACACATTACCACACAATAGAGCTACATCAATTCCTCATTTTTGCAGTTTTTACGGCAAAATCTAACAGTTTTTGTGTCATTGCGTTTGACGGTTATTGATGGTGGGGCGTGGTGGGCGGGAGGGATCTTTTATCGCGATACAAATGTGTTGTATTTGTGTTTTTTTATTGTTAAAATGTATAATCAAAAAATCCTTATTAATGTACAGTATAATTTCTATTAGATAGATACAGTATTATTTCTATTAGATAGATTTAAGTAAAGTTTGTAAAAAAACCAATGATATATTATAATGTATAGATATGTTATATGCATACAAGACACCGTGGAAAAATGCGACCCGTCATCTTTTGACAATCACTTCATCGTTGAAAAACATTGAAATCATGACATTTAAAATTAAAATAAATTTTTTTGAAAGTATTAAAAATGTCGGTGTTTATATGATTTGATATTTATTATGCTTTATTTTTATTTCTTGTGTTTTCTATTTAGAAAATATATAAAATACACACGAAGGCATTTTATAGCTTTCAGTTGTAACCAAGTCACCGTACGCGTAGCTACGTAAAGTTCTGTCAACAATCGTCATGTTACCAAGGCAGTGTGGGTATATATCCGTTTGAAATCTCAAAATTAGAGTGCTAGTAACATATCTATAGTTATATATATCATTGGAAAAATCCTTAAATGTAATGCTAGGTCCACATATCGATATCGTTCGTATTGGACGCAACATATATGACGGATAGTAATATTCGTTGTGGCCTCCTCAACACTTTAGCAGTCGATAGATGGTGGATGCATCGGCAGACGTAAATTACCTACTACGGCTGTCAACGGATAGGCATATTACTCTATCTTCACGTCCGACGTGGACGTGTGTCTGTGTCTGCCGATGTGTGGAGGGGACATGTAAAGAATGTCACACAAGTGCGTCCATTGATTATTATTATCCACCATAGAGGAGTACGTAGTATAAAATTAATTATTTATGAATTTCTTTTAAGCAACAAATTTTCTTACCGTAGCAAAATGTAATCGATATCTAACTTTTAAAACGTTAAGTATAACAATTATGTATTATAAAACATAAAACAAATAGAAGTAATAATTAAAAAAGTCTATGCAACATTTGTCGTTTCGGAAGTCCGTTTTAAACTGTCAATGTCAAGACAAATTTGAAATTGGAATGACAAATCACGCGCTGATTGGCCGGATCGAATCGGTTACGGCGTAGCGCGCGAAACGATTTGTCAAAAATTTTAAACGTCAACGTTTCGCGGTATTTTTTTGAAAATCGATAATTGGAACGTTAAGAATTTATTGTTAGTTGAGATTGAGACGTCTTGACATCGATTTATCAAATAATAGATTAGAAACGCATGTTTGATTGCACAATCAATAATATAGTTTTTAATTTTTTATGTAAAATGTGATTTTTTGCGTGTGATATGGCCTTGCTCGTTCCAAGTCACCTCTATTATAGTATGAATTGGGATGTCCCAAATTTTTCTGTTATTTTTACAATATTTAAAGCAATTGTTTATGATTTTTATGAAAATGATGTAGGCGGAAAAGATAATTAACTATAATTGGTGCTAATTACCTATGTAAACACAAGAAAATATCATTGTAAAGTTTCATTTCATGTTCATTATAGCCTGTAGATTGTAGCGTAGGAATAATAGATATTAAATAAAAAGGGGCCAAGTGCGAGTTGGACTCGCGCACGAAGGGTTCAGTACCATACCGATGATACCGCCCTTAATATTTCTTTTTTTTAGTTTTAGTACTTGCTAGTTTTTATAAATTAATATTAATAAATCTTAATATTGATATTGTAATAAAAACGCTATACTTATGCAATATAGTGTTAGTCACACTGAATTAAACAAACAAATAAAAAAATAACGAACTTATGTAGTATTTTCGTGTGTTTGTTTTAATGCGAGTACTTTCCATATTGAATAGAAAACTTTCTAAAAAGTATTTTACGTACCTACTTAAGTATTTTCTGTAAACAAAAATCCGATGGTGATGTTTATCAAAGATGCAATATTTTCTTGGCTCTGTTTTAACGCGAGTAATTTCCTTATTGAATAAAAATATTTTTTAAAGGTTAAAAGTATTTTTATTAATTCTTTAAAAATATTTTATACTTAAGTATTATCTGTGAACAAAAATCCGCTAGTGATGTTTACAGTGCAATATTACGATAATCCGTAATCACTAATCGCAGATTGTGACAGCGTTACCCTCGTCTTGACCGAACGGCGCCGACAAACGCCGCGAGCAGCTGACGCCGGCCCTTTCGCCTTGCTAGTGATGTACTATTATCGATAATTTATTTTTCCATATATATTTTAAAAATTAAAAAAAAAATATTTTGCATTCCGTAATTATCACGTTAATCACTTAACATCAAGTGACTCGTCTGCCATAAAAAAAAAATGCCTAGCCCGATTTTGTTGAAATTTAGTGAAGAAATAGATTAGCTCTTGGGCTTAAACTGCTATGGCTTGCAAAAATTAAAGTTAATAGCGTTGATATAATTAGTTTATAAGTTACCCTCGTCTTGACCGAACGGCGCCGACAAACGCCGCGAGCAGCTGACGCCAGCCCTTTCGCCTTGCTAGTGATGTACTATTATCGATAATTTATTTTTCTATCGATAATAATCTCTTTGTAAAATAATTTGATAACAAGTATGATAGAGATACCTCTCGCCATTTGTTGCAAAAAAAGATGTTTTGATATTCTATGTTAATTTATATATAATTGTAAACTTTTATTTTGCACTAGCTAGCTAGCTACGCTTTCACAATTAATCCGCGTGTTCTGTTCCCGTAGGATTTTCGGGATAAAAACTATCTTAGGTCACAGAGATTCTCTGTACAAAATTTCATCCAAATCGGTCCTGTGATTTTGGAGCCTATTCAATACAAACAAAAAAACAAATCTTTCCTTGAATAGGGTTTAGAAAAAATAGGCTACTTTTAAATGCCGAAATATTCGTTTTTGCAAAAATAAAAATAAAAATTTTACTATTATTATAAAAAATACTGATACTGCTACTACTAAACTGGACGTAAAAATGTATGACAATTCATAAAAGCCCCAAAAGACGGCTCTCCCTCCCTCCCTCTCTCTCTCTTTACAGCCGATATTCGTCCACTTTTGGACATAGGACTAAGGCACGCCACAAGGGATAACACACCAAATTAGATGAAATAAATGTTTAAAGTTTGAAACATCGTTTATCGATAATCTCCGCACATCACTACACAAATAGGGGTGACACCGAGCAAGAATTAATTACTTTTTGACATATTCACTTTTATTACAATTTATACGGAATTAAGATGGCGGATTGTTGTGATGGGGGATAAATTGCGAATTAATTAGCATAAACAACTATTTCTCATAATTAGGGATACGTATTTACGAAAATTACAAGATTTTACCCAAAAATGTAGTAAATGTTAATTTTGTAGATAAATCTATACAAAATTCAGTGTTATTTCAGTTCTGATTTTAATACAGTATTCCTTATTATTTTATTTTTTTAATCGTGGCAAGAGGAGCCACTGAAAATCAGCGCTTCGGTTGTTATTGACGATGCTGTGTATGAAGCTGTGTCGCCACCTCATTTGGCTCTGTACCATTGCACAGTGATGACTCGTGATGACTGTGTTAGAATTAAGTTACGCTTAAGTTTTAATTTTTGTGCTGAGTTGAATAAATTATTTTTGTCTTTGTCTTTATTATTTTAATCTACACTAATATTTTTGTTTGTTTGAATGGAATTGCTCCGAAACTACTGGACAGGCTAGAAAAACTCTTACCATTGGAATCCACCATCATCCCTGATAAAGATAGGTTACATAACATTATGCTATGGGAGCGAAGTCGCACGGAACAGCTAGTAGATCGCAATTTTTAATAAAAAAACCTTGATTCCCCAATTTTTACTTTGTATAGTATTTAAAGTGACCTTTTTTTATTAATTCTAGAGCAGATTAATAAACAAAAATGAGTGTGAAATGAATACAATAATAAAATCGTAGACAGTAATTATTATTACCAATGAAATTACAATCAAACTGCCACAACACAAACAGCCTGCAGAACCCACACTATTACCTCCGTCCAATGAATCTGATTTTCGGACGCGTTCCAAAATTTCAAATATTCATATTTCGAATGAATATTCAAACGGACGGTTTACATTCACGGCGTTCCAATTTCAAATATTTGCATTTATTTATTTTGAATTCGGAACTTTTTGTTGGCGCGGTTTCTGATTGACGTGCGGCCATGTTTGTTTATATTGCGTCACGGGAAGTCAAATTTTTGTTTGGGTAACCAAATCGGTCGATTAGAATAATGTTTTGTTTATTGTTATCTGTAACCCTTTTTCTTTGTCAATATGATAGTGACATTGTATTTTTGCGCAAAGCAAATAAAATATTAAATAAGTATAGGTTTAAAAAATATAAATGCAAATTTAAATTGCAAATATTTACGCTGTTTAAATCGGTTGGCAGCGTTTGACAAAGTTTTAAATATAATCAGAACTTAATATAAAACGTTTGTCTATTCAAGAAAACTTACGTTTATGAATAGCATCCAAACAAAACTTGTGTAAGTAAAGTAGTATGCGAAGTAAGACATTTCTCAATGCGTTTCAAACGAGTCTTTAATTCAAAAACAAAGATAAAAATAAAAATAAAATAAAAAATAAAAATATTTTTATTGCCATAAAACAAAGGTTTTAACAATTAAAAAAAAATTAAAAATAATGTTAGTAATAAACAATTATGGCAAAAGGCGATGACTCAGCATTCGTTTGCTTTGTCATAAGACAAAACAATACTGTTTTTCAGTCACCCCTAGAAGTAGGGACTGAAAAATGAAGGAGAGAGAGAAATAGAAACAAAGAATTGAAAGAGAACTAAGATAAAATTTAAACGCTAGAAGAAAGATTTAATTTAAATGCTAACGCCCTTACTTATAAACGTCTTAGATACCTTGATAAGTGTTGTTTAACGTTATTTTCACTTATAAACTCGATTCAGGGTAGAGAGCTGTTAAATAAATGTCAAAATTTAGAACACGTCTAACCGTGTTTTAGGCCTGTAAGTGAAAAACCGCCACTCAAGTATCGTCTCTGAATAGGTTATATGAATGTATGTTCAAAGTATGGTGAATATGGGTGTATGTGAACACAGGTTTGTATCAAAAGTAAACGTTTATTAGACCTGAAAAGGCTAGAAACAGACGTGTTACGAGCAAGTAAAGGAACCAGCACGTTAGTTTTAGAATGAATGAATGAATCTTCACTAATATTAAAAAGAGGAAAGATTCGATTTTGTTGTTCCTTTCAATATTTAGGCTCCAAAACTCCTGGACCGTTTTAAAATACCTGAAAAATATTTTACCATCCTTTATCCCTAATAAGCATAGCCTAGAAACATAGGCTAGCTAGTTGTAAAATAAACATATGTGTCTATAACACCTATAGTAATGTGTTATTAGATTATCTATTAAAAAAAAAATTAATATCGCGAAACTTATTTCATGTTTTATTCTTCAAAAATAAAATAATCGCTTTGGTACTATTGTAAGCAATATAGTCATTTCTCTTTGTAAAACAATACGTAGATACTTCGCGGTTTTTCTTTATAAATTGACAAATTTTCTTACAAGACACCCATACTGAAAATCTTTATGAAACAGCAACGTATAAATATAAAAATCTAAGCCAAACGGAACGCGATCCAAAAAAGAAAAAAGTATTTCAACCAATCGCAACCCGCATTCTCTTTTATCCGATACAAATCGACCAATCGCTGATATTTTCAAGACGCAATACCAGATTATAGTCATCTCTTTCTAACTTATGTGAAATGGATATAACCGTTCACCTCCTTGAGTCGATTGTGGCGCATAAAATGTTTCGTTCGCGCCATTTCTTTTCCATCCAGTTTTTATTATCTCGAAACAATTGAATGTCTTTGAAACATTTTCAATTGCTTGTAAAATTGCTTGGAATATTTCTGTTTGTTTTTTCTTTTAAAGATTGAATGCAAAATTTTCATAACTTTTACAATATTCGATGTGGAATGTTTTGTTCTGTTATTTTGTAATTTTGATCTGTGTTCAGATGTAATTTCTCCTATCTGCAGGGTTGCTTGGAAGAAATCGCTAACGAGCGATAAAACCGCCCTTTGTATTGTTTCAGTATTCTTTTTTTTATATATTTCAAATTTTCTTCCAGTTCCACAATTTATTTTATTGCATTATGTATGTACGATCGTAGGACCACTGAGATATTTCAGTTCTTATGTTTTCTTTAAATTTTCTATGGAAATAGGATTGTCAAAATCTCACATGTACTCGTCTCTACAAAATACACGATTTTGTAGTCAAGGTGTAGGTGGAAAGCTATTGTATATCAAAGTTCATTTCATCATCATCATTATTGTTTTATTCCTATTCTTTATTATCATTATACTAAAACATTTACGGCCGTTTTCAATATTCTATCTATCCCTTGTTTTGCTTACTAAAGTCAGACAAATCTATCTATTTGCACTTACTTTGATTTCAATATCCTATCGACGGATACTTTTGCTATGACTTTTGTCTATCTATTGTCATATAATCTGACATAACAATCTATCCATAATCATTGATACATTATTGAAAATGGCCGTTAGCTAACCAAGACAACCTGCGACACTTCTGATCTCCATTATCATAACATAACAGCGTGCATTTTTTTTTCAATAACGTAGGACAGCTTAGGATCTTCGATTAACAATACAACTTTTATCTACGTATCACATACAAAGTGACTGTATACTAGACAGCTACATTTGATTCCTAGTAAACTGAGAAAAATGTTGTATAACCGTTTTACGTTTTACCTAATTACAAACATGACATTAATGAACTAAAAAATTTTATTCATAAATAGAATGGTAAACTTGTAAAAGAATATATGAAAAACACCTTTTAATTTTCACATTCACAATCATTTAAACGTCAAAAACCATCAAAGCTCAAACAAAAACCATAGATAAACCATCAACAATAGAGCGAAGACAATATTGTCTTTGGAATATGTTATCTGTCCCCCATCCCGTAATTCGATAAACGCTCTCAATTATCTACCCCAAGATATTAATTTCCCGCCCTTTTAGTTTTTAATGCTAATCGAAGTGGTTGATTTTGGTGGAATGTTGACGAAATATTTTTATTTTATTTTATTTTTATTTCAAGAATCTCTAACAAAGTAGTTTCTTTAATGTGTATTACATTACATTCTACAAAATATTGCTGACCAACTAACAAATTGTTTTTTTAATTAATGGAAATTACAGCCTTCACAAAAGTAAAACATCAACTAAAAGGTATAAAAAAATATTGAAAAATTTTACAGATTTTAAAAATATTTGCGTTGTGCTAATTTTTAAGAATGTTATACTGAAGTGGGTGCCACTGAAAATCAGTGACTTTAATGAAATAACGGGTGAAACCGCGGAGTTCAGATAATATTTTACTAGCTTTTCCACGAGGCTTCACTCCCGTGACATAAACATATATATATAGCCTATAAAATATAGCCTATGTTACTCGTGGATAATGTAGCTTTTGCATGAAAGAATTATTTAAATTGGTCAAGTAACTTTTGAGCCTATTCATTACAAACAACCCAATAAACAAACAAAGTTTTGCTCTTCATAATATTAGTGTAGATGAAATATACTAAAAAGTCTACATTGCTCTTATAATTTTTAACCGACTTTCAACTGACTGACTGACTATATTTTTTTATGGGCCCTGAGGATTGCGGTTTGAAAATGGTATAAATACTAAGCGGTGAAAAAATTTCAACATCGCGATTTAGGAATAGTGACGTCATCGTGACGCAACAACCTTAAATCGAACCAATTTAAAGCCAACAGTATCAAAAATATACTCAAATTATTTCATACCAAGAAATACCACAAGTATCAAAAGAAATATTCAACCGCCAAAAATGCGAAAATCCAAACAGCAACTAGGGGAGCTACAGGGTGTTACAAAAAATTGCTACCCTCCGGTAATAGGAGGGGCTGTCATACACAGACGGGGGTTCGTTGCCGCCCCTGAAAAGCCCGCTTAAACAATTACTCGATGCTAACTCGATATTTGCATTTCGTGATATTCGGGTTAGATTAAAGACCTTTTTGTTGGCTACCTTTGCCTCTTGCTGGTTTTTAAAAAGTTAAAACGTCAAATATGGCGGGCGAATGACATGACGTTTTAATATCTATGACGTTCGCAATTAATACTTTTATTTTATTTTAATATTTTATTTTTTCATTAAAATTTATTTCTTTCATTAGATAATTTTTAATTTGATTATTATAAATCGACTTTAGAATTTCGTGATGTTGAGGTTAGATTCAAGACGTTATCGTTGGCTACTTTTGCCTCTTCCTGTTTTTTAAAAAGCTATAAGTTATAACGTCAAAAACGGGCGAAACATCATGGAGTAATAATGTAATGGTTTCTTTTAATTAATATAGGTACCTAATTCAATACCGTATTTTAAAAAATAAGTTATTATGAGATCAGATAATTATTTATTCCTTTTTTTAAATTAATATTTATATTTCGCGATATTTGGTTTAGAAAGATCTTCCTCCCAATCACCTTTGTTTATTGGTGTATTTAAAAAAGTTAAAATGTCAGAAATGGCGGGTGAAACATGTTAAACATTTATAAGGAATAGAATAGTATTTTTTTAATTGATTAATGAAAATTTATGCAATCATATTATCTTCTGTTTGATTATTTTAACTCCATTCATATCATGTAAGGTTTACTCTAATGTAGTCGATATGTACATTGTACTCTATCATATTTCCTATCTTATTAAAGAACTAGCTTTC
>LQNK01000248.1:0-14335 GCA_001586405.1 Phoebis sennae | reverse complement strand
TTAATCTGTAAAAACTGTAGAAAATCGGTTTGCCGTTCATAGTTTTCGTAGCAACATTAAAGGAAATTGTTACATGGTAAACACGCTCTCAGCTTAATTCATACGCAAATTAACATCAAGCATACGTGTAGTTCACATGTGAAACATAATAATGTCACTACACCACACACCACAACGCTATACGGAACGTTCATGGCTGTAAGTTATGAAATCTGTTGATATAGTTACATTTACATAATTTCTTTCTATTTATTCTATCAATAGCTGTTCCGCACTGCTTCGCTTCCTAAGCATAATGTTATATAGCCTGTAGTCTACTACAATAAATAGTTTCTTTACCGCAAAAAGATTTTTCAAATTGGTTCATAATACCTGTTGTACCATTATAAAATTATATAACGCGCTGCTATTTACTAGCTATGCGCACTGCTTCGCTTCCTAAACATAATGTTATATATCCTGTAGTCTTCTTCAATTAATGGTTTATCTACCACAAAAAGATTTTTCGAATCAGCTCAATAGTTCCTGGGTTACACATTTCTATAGATGCAATAAAATCAAAATTGCCGTATATCTTCATTACAACCGCAGATTTATCGTTCAGAAATTTATTATTAATTTTGCTTACTAATCGATTCCACAATTAAATAGACAAAACAGTATTGGTTTATGATAAATTGAAAAATAAGGAGAATTATTAAACCCCTGTCTAAAAATAAAATTACACCCTCAGAAACACCGCTAAAACACAATAACGTTACATGAATTTAATCAACTATAAATTACATATTTTGTATATAAAAGAGATATTATTCGTTTAAAATCTAAGAAATATAGGCCTTAGATGAAGAAAAGACAGAATAACATGCGCATATCATCATTTAATCCAATCCTATCTGACATTTATATTTATACTTTTCTTATATGTCTTTCCGAAAGGCATCTATTCGAGATTGTACCTAAATACTTAATTATGAAGTACTCACTCCTCCCCGAGTAACTGCTATTTATCAAATTAATCTGATATTTACAAAGAGCAACGCGATTAAACAAACAAAGTTTGATTTTAAACATGTTCTTATTTTAAATACTATTATTCAATTGCTGTAATAACGTATAAAATTCGCAGAACAAACCTAATAATGTGAAATGATTCCAAATTCGAAAATCGCTCGATTATCACGACCGCAGGCTCATTGGATCGTTTAAATTCGGAGCGCGTCTGCGGTTGTGTTAAATGGTTACAGTTTACTGTTTCAAATTTGGAACGTAGGTGCGTTGGGTGTCAGTGCATTAGTGTCCTTCTATGTGGTTAGACGTGTTCTAATACGTTTAACGATTTTTCAGCATCTAATAAGACGTTGCGGATATTATATTATAATAAAAAGGAAAATTTGATTGTTTGGTTTTTGCTTGCTTGCATTGAATGGGCTTTAAAACTTTTAGAAATATTTTAAATATTTTCTTTTAATATTAAAATCCTACTGCAATTAAGAATGAGACCGCCGGGCGCTAGTTTCATTAGTTATAAGAATTTTCACAATATATCTGCTCTAGTTCAAGGGTGTGTTAAGATTCGAGGATATTAATAATGGTTTTACAAAACTATTGTTGTGATCCAAGTAACATAATTTGACAAATTCCACGTAGAATACGATTTATGAGTACTATTTCATAATTTAGATAATCGGGCGTGACGTCATATACGAAAAAAAAAATATTTTAGATGAAATTTCTATTCAAATTTAAAGAGCTATATTTCTCAAGATCGTTATACAGAATGTGTACCTTAATCTACGTGTATGTGTAAATGTCACTTAATGTTTATTTACTTATTCATTTTAACAAAAATCAACGGCGTTGCAGAAAATTGTAGACATTTTAACCAAGCTACAGATCAAGTAAAGTCAATTACAGGTTTTCACAAACTTTTTTAAACAATACAAAGAAACAGAACAGAAAGTCTTACAATATTAATGTAATCCAGGAAATAAATAACCCCAAACAAACAATGTTCTCAATTCTCATTAACAGTTATAAAAAATATTTAAATCATTTATATGAACCAGCCCCACCCCTCACAGTTCAAAAATCGAAAGACTATCAATTGAATCGAATCACCGCAACCAATACCAACATAAAACAGTAAATAGCTCGTAACAATAGAACAGTCATCAAGCAAACGCATAGCAATGAAAGGCACCTGCAGAAACAATCAAGAACCCACCCAGTAATCCCTCTTTTATTTCACTCCATAATCGAAAACTTTCCTGAACGATTTACCAGTCGATTCTTTATAGCAGTCGTAAAATACCGGTATTCTAACCGTTATATTTTAGGGTATAAGGTTGGTATTAGTAGCGAAACGTTCGAAATTCGAATTTTGCAATATGGCGCCCAATGACATGTTAATATGGGAGTACGGACCCGAAATGCATAATAAAGTCGGATTTTCCGATATTTCGTTTTCTTACTGCTGAATAGTAGGTGATTTTGGGAGATGGTGGATTTTTATGGTAATGGATAATGACTTCAAACATTTCATAAGTACATTTTTAAGGCTGGTATTTAACAAAATCTTTCTCAAATAGAAATAATTTAAAGCAAATTATGAAATATCATACTAATTATTAATCTCGTGTGAGACTTTAGTTTTGTTTTTTTAACATTAACTATAAAACGGAAAAGAAACTACTTTTTCAGTTCAAGATTCCCTATCAATATTTATATGGGTATTATGTATACATTTTGAGTTAATAGGTCTACCGAATATCTAAATCACTAATGCAATAAAACACAAACATCATAGACAAGAAATAGAAATTTGAAGCTCCATTTAATTTGCGTTAGTACTTATATAAATCAAGTAGTTATTAAGTACAAATAAACCAAAAATTATACTAAAACCTGAATATATCAAAGTAAAAAGCGCGTAAAACATTCAACATTCAGTTACATTATAGAAAGGTAATTCGCAATTATTAAACTGAATAACTACCACATGTTAATACAATTTCTTGATAGCCGGCCAATAACAAAGAATGATATTAATAGAGAAATATCCAACATCAATAATAAAATAATAAAGCCTCGCCTACGAAAATGTTAAGAAAAGGACATATTAATTTCGTCGTGGACCCCCCACATCGTTCTGTCCCTTTCTAGCGTCCGGCGGGATCGTATTTGGCTCTCTTTCCCGCCCCCGCGCTTAAGTGTCGTACCAGATGTTGCCATTTTATTGAAAAAGTCGGTGCCATATTGCGACTGTGTCAGTGAATTAAGATGTAGAGTTGGATAGAATAACGGTTATCGGTACGATAATTGGTGCGTTATTTTTCATAACGGTATAATCTAAAACTATTTTTACTACCAGTTTCAAACGTTAAGTATAACGCAATTTTTTAATTGACACTCTTTAAAACATGCAAATCATAAAACCATACAATAACTACTTTTTAAAGGATTTTAAACGCGGTTTATTATACATTATTTTACATTATTATTAACCCGACGTTTCGAGCACTTTACAGCAAGCGTGGTCAGGCAAATGTATCCGTCGTTAGCATATTGACATCAAAGTAAGTGCAAATAGATAGATTTGTCTGACTTTAGTAAGCAAAATAAGGGATAGATAGAATATTGAAAACGGCCGTTAAACGACAAGTAAGAAACCACTCAAGTATCATCCCGGAATAGGTTTATGAAACCTGTGCGTTGTGAACTCATAGTATTGTTTGTTAATACGTCCGTTTTTAGACATAAAGAATTTGACTTAAATTTAAACAAAATTGATTATATGTATTTTTTTTTGTATAAAGATATTCGTTGTAATAGATTTTTTCATGTAAAATATTGTAGCGCCCTTTCAGGGTATATGTTACTAATGTATCGCCAACGGTGTATGTACAACATGAATGAACATTGTAACATATAAACAATAAACGATTTGAATTTGAAATTAGATTACCCGAGACAAACACAATAACTATTTTAATAAATATAATTCGTGGTGAAAGCTGGTATTCTCTGTTTTGCAAGCAATGATTTTTAAAAGAATGATTGGCAAAAAAAATAGACATGTTATTGATTTCGCGTTCGCATAAAATAAAAGAAATTCTTTTTTTTCTCCCTTGTCACTGTAAAAATTACTTAATTACATTACAGTCATGACTCAGGACCAATTCGTTAGACAGTTTTCATCCTTTCAAATATTTAAATAACAATTAGATTACAAAGTCATATTATATTAACTCTAAGTAACCTTTAATTAATATTATTTTTTGCCCCATCTATATTGTAAAATAATTAATGAATTCCTAGTAACTCTGAGGCCTAAGATTACCTTAGACATTCGCCTAGTTTGGGTCTCAGTTTGGGTCATGCTAATCTATCTATTACCACAGTCTAAAAAATGAAACGTTGCACCCACAGATTATATAATAAAAGGCAAATGGATTGTGGCCAAAGACTCGAGTGACGCTGAAAGCAAATAATACAATGTGTGTGTGCAAATAGTACACACCACGTCACAAGTTCTTCGTAATTTTAAAAATTAATAAAAATTTGTTAATTAATTAATTAATAAAACAAAACTTTGTAAACCCTAATTAAGGTTATATACAATGTGTAAGCCGTGGTCACTTATAAATGGATGTGCATACGCCATGTTTAATTGTAAAGTACCATAGACGTAAGTTTGTTATGTAACAGTCCTTTTGTGATCCTTAAGAAATAAATAAATAAATAAATAAATAAATTTTCAAATTCACTCACACAGATGCACGTGTACGTGTAGTTAGCGTCACTCGAGTCTTCGGAACACTCTATCTGCCTTTTATTCTCTAATCTGTGGTTGGACCAAGCTTACATAGACAGCGTCCCTAATCTCCTTCAATAAATGTCGACATTTTCTGTTCGTGTTGCGGGACACGTCTTTCAAGGGTGACGAAAATTTGTTTTTTGTAAAATTTAAAAGAGTATTGTCGATATGTATGTTGTATTTTAAATGTTATACAAACATAAGGTTATTTCTTGTCAATATTATATCGTATATGAATTATAATTATCATCCTATTGTCAATTTTCGTTAACTTTACACATTTATGGTTAAAAATTTACCCCCGCGGGGAATACGACGATAAAACCACTTGAAATGAAAATAGATTTAAATGTTCCGTGAAAAACTGACAGAATAAAAAAAATCGAAAAAAAATCAGTTTGTATTTTTTTTTAATTCGTTGAAATGAACAAATTGCTGCTGTATTATACTTTCATGTACCAACATAACTGTAAGGAAAAAAGGGTGTCTAGCTAAAAGGAAGCTACTCACGAAAAATCAGCTTGTTAGTAATAAATGGATCCCTGTACCACGGATCTTGTACTATGAGGCTTCAAGCGCGAACCTAGACAGTACACAGTTCACAATATAACCCTTATTAGACTGACGTTTGGAACGAAAAGTATGACTATTTGCACCTTGGTTGTTTTGTTCGTGAAAGGGTTTCATTTTACACCCTCTAAGCCCAATTTAACCAAATCACTTAAACATTCTTGTTAGAATACTGTTTTAGTGTCTTGTTCTGTGCCTTCAGTTGTATGACACCTAAGTCGAAGCGTTGCGTGTCGGGTTAACACTTTACAGCGAGCGTGTTCACAGGTGACTGAGATGACAGTTGTCTTCATGTGTTTCAAAAATGTGTGTCTACGTCCACTTCCCTTAAAAAGTATTTTATTTAAAACGGAAAGTACTCACGTTCAAACACAAGAAAATACAAATTCACCCGTCATGAACACTCGAAGCATCAGACTTGCAATAAGCTGAGTTGATATTGACTGAGAAAACGATGTCGAAAAAGAATAAATATAGGCAATTATAGGCAGTATGGAAGTGCTCTACATGAGTAAAAATAAACTTCCTTACTCTCACCCGTCAAAATTGATAAAAGACATTTCTAAAGTATATTAAACTAGCGACCCGTCTCAGCTCCGCACATAATATATGTATTATGCATGGTTTATAAACCTTACTTTTAAATCTCTCTATCTATTAAAAAAAACCGCATCAAAATCTGTTGGGCAGTTTCAAATATCTAAGCGTACATAGGGACTGACGGCGAGAAGCGATTTTGTTTTATACGTCTCAGATCTATAACCGTTTTTTGGGGGGGCGTTTGAGGCAATATATGTCTATTATACCCTGATATGGAACTACAGACCTGTCTGAGGAGCAGCGGGGCTAAATCTAAATAAATTTATTGCCCCAAATAATTTTTATAAATATATTTGATGCAATAAGCAATTCTTTTGTTTAGGTTTATAAGATTCGTTATTTAATGTTTAAAAAATAGAAAAAAATAAGCCAGAAGATTTAGTCTTATGTATAGCTGAGGTATTGTTAAAAGGACAAGTCTTTTTGGTGGGAGTTTCTACCTGCCAGGTCTTAAAAAAGCCCCGCTACTCATCAGTCAGGTCAGCGGTTCAATGTCAGGGTATAATAGGAGAAGTATCATACAAGTTTTCAGCTTGCCTCAAACACCTCTCCAAAAATGGAACCAGCTCTCGGAATATATGCTGCTCAAGTTAACTATATTTAGATTTTTTTAACGCCAACGGTAAATTCATAGTAAGTATGTCATTTGCTCTAGGTTAAAATTTTGTTCTTAATATTAATACATTTTTACCGTATAATTAAAAGCTTCACCATTTAAGCTACAAACTCCAAAATATTATTAACACAATCTTTGCACAAAGTTCAATTCATAATTGCTCGATACAAATCCAATAAGAAAATTATCAAGGCGTAAATCTAAGGCGTATCTATAATAAACGTGGCATTAACGTCACTACTAAAACTTGGTTCCGATTGATGATAACTGCCCGTTAATCAAAACGATTCATATCTATTATACTATGATATAGCCTCAAGGAATCAAATAAACAAAAATAATAAACTTACCGTTGACGCTACTTTTCGCCGCCACTCTCTCCTCACCCAAAATCGCACTCACACTAAACTTCAACAAAGGTTTCTTCGGTTCATTATAATCGTCACAGTTTTTAACCATATCCTCAGTTTTATCTCTAACATCCTCATCCCCAGAATTATCTTGATAATTGTGCAAATTAAACCGTTTTTCTAGCTCTTCCAAACGACGTATACCGGACTTCTTACAAGCATACGGCGGACAATCAAAAGAACCACAGTGACATCGGCGATTCAAAGTCGGTATGTTTAAAACCTCCTTTTCAATTCGTTCCTCGTTTCTATAATAATCGTGGTTGTAATACACCGCCTCGTTCTTAATAAAACCATCGTCTTCATTGCTTTTGGAGTCTTCATCATCGTTCTTGTCTATGGCCTCTTCGTTGCGGACTTCTTCGTCGTGCTCAGCCATCTTTGTGTCCTCTATTTCTGGAGAATTCTCTCTGGATCGTTCGAAATTCGAACGCTGCAAGACGTAGTTCTCTAATTGCTGATTCAAATATTGATTGTGGAAGTTAACCGATTTCTGCTGATGCAAAATATTGTCGACCAAGAACGGGGAGGTCATATTAAAATTGTTAGTATTAGAATTGCTGTAGCACAGATTCTGTATAGTTTTCAACATATTTTCTTTTATGAAAGGATTTATTTTGAGTCCATGTTTTAAATTTTCCGTAGGGTACATTATACGATCATAACATAAATATCTAAAGTTATTCACTACACTAAATAAGTCATTGTTTGAAATGTCTGTATTTGAAATGACGTTCGAATTTCAAAGACAGTGAAACGGAGAAGAGACACGTGCGCCCCCTACGAAGGTTAAGCGTCGACTAACTTAAAAGGGAGTGGTTGTTAAAGGGGCGGGTTCGGGGTGGCTTTTTAGCCACGCTTTTGTAAAGGCGACCAATATAACATGAACTTTCTATCCCTTCTCTGTCTATGAATGTAGTGGTTTAAGAAAAGAAAACAAGTACAATAATAGGGATCACATAAAATGGTTCATGAGTTAAGAATACAGAACTAAATTTGCGGTTTTGATAAAGTAATTTCGTCTTTATGCAATTGTGATAGGGTTTATTTAAATAATTTTATTGGTGTTGAATAAGTTGTGTTTACGGGTGGTTATTCATAGGCTAAATAAAGACAGAAGGGTGTAAGTAGCACTCATGATTTTTTATTATAATTTGAACTATGCTTTTGTAGCTACGTAGCTGGTGCTACGAGTTTCGTAGACATTACTTCGAATTGTTATAAAAATTGTTTTAATGTGTATTATTACAATTAAATATTCTATTATATTATTTTTTCAATTAATGTATATACGTGTTATAAAAATATAATTTTGGTAAGAAAATATTTCTAAAACATTCAATTTTGATTGAGATTTCTTGCGTAAAATAAATCATTACTAAATTTTTTTTTCCATACAAATTATATTTTAAGAATATATTTATTTGTCTACACTACAGCAATCAAATAAAGTGCTTAGTTCTGATCATATTTTTTGAATACAATGTATTTAATATTTTAATTGTTATTTCAATGCATCTTTACAACCATCCGTCTCTGTACACGATTAGGTCAAGACTGACTGTAGATTAGCTGAAAAAGCACTTCTAAGAAAAAGCGTTCCAATTTTGAAATTAGCCACACCCACGAATTGTTATTGGCTGTTTACTTCAGTTCACAACGTCATAAGCGACGTTTTATACACAGTCGAATTTGAGTCGTATTTCGTTTGATTAAAGTTGCTTTTTGATGTAAAACGATTTGTTAATATTGAAAAAAGAGGGTAATTGTCGGAATGTATGAATTTTATACGTCTGTGTTTGAAGGAGAGTAATGGTTTATAGTCTGGAGAAAATGGTTTAAACGTATATGACTTGTTCATTGTTGTTTATCGAAACGTAAGAAATTGCCTTTTTAAATATACTTACCTAAAATATAAGGGAATTTCGTTACAGATTAGGTTTGATTCTGATAGAAAAAATCAATGTATATGTTAAAATTGTGGACACTAAAGCCTGTGTTAATTTAAAAACATGCTTTAGGTACCCTCATATTTCAATGTAAATTATGATGATATTTTCTTTATATAAAAGCTATATTCAAAAATAAGAAATTATTGTATTATACCCTGAAATTCTCTACCTTTTAACCTTGTATGGGCATATATTATTATTCTTTAAAAAGTCGTTTCCAACATGAGTACCTTCCATTACAAAATTTCACGTCTTATCATCTATCTGCATGCCAAATTTCAGCCCGATCGGTCCAGCGGTTTGGGCTATACGTTGATAAATCACTATGTCATCTTTGAATTTTATATATATTATAGACTAGCGACCCGCCCCGGCTTCGCACGGGTGCAATGCTGATAAAAACCTTCCTCTTGAGTTACTCTATCTATTAAAAAAAACCGCATCAAAATCCGTTGCGTAGTTTTAAAGATTTGAGCGTTCATAGGGACATACAACATGACACATGACAGAAAAAGCGACTTTGTTTTATACTATGTAGTGATTCAGCATATATAAGCAATATCATGCATTTTTTCTTCAAAGTCAAAATCAAAATTTTATTTTCCATCAACCTCCTTCAGCGCTTTTAAAACGTCATATACATAAATTTTATTTTTCGTATGTTTGTCTATCTAGAAAATTAATTATCACCATATCCAGTTAGAACCGGTTAGGAACCCTAACAACCGTATCATTCAGTTTTTCATACTCTAATTGTTATTGTATATCCCCTACGCCGGAACAAATTGGCATTGTGTTTAAAATGGAGGGAAGATTCAATATGGTGATCTATTTTAATTTGTTGAGGGTATAACTTTTAATTGTGATTATAAGGAAGTTAAAAGAGAATATAAAATTATATAATACTAGCTGAACCGCGCGGCTTCGCTCCCGTAGCATAATGTTATATAGCCTATGTTACTCATAATGTAGTTTTTGAATGGTAAAAGATTTTTTAAAATCGGTCTAGTAATTTTTGAGCCTATTCATTACAACCAAACAAACTAATCCTCTTTATAATATTAGTGTAGATAAGTAATGGATAAAGAAAAAGTTCGGCGAGATACAAAAAATATTTTTGTAATTGTTTTTTCTTTTAATAAATTATTTTTTATTCTTATTTCTTTGCCCCAAATAGATACATGTTGAGATCCCCCTCTCCTGTTGGTTCCGGCTGCAAATCTAGCTCGGGTTGATAATAAAAATAATGTAAAAAATATAACATTAAATTCCTTTAAAAATATTTTATTTAATAAATGAATAAATAATTTTTGACTATCCCTTAACTACCTTTAATTATTTTTCAAATTGGTATCAACGAGCATTATTGTATAGAACTTTTATATCAATACTTAGACGTAGGAGAGACGAAATAAATGCCTTTAACTCGAATTGGGAGGTGCTTTTGGACAAAAATTACTTAAAATAATAATAATACCAAGGAAGTTTTTAACCTTTTTAATTTATTTTTACTATTAAATCTAATACGAATCTAATGGACAACTTTTATGCATATCGACATTAATATAAAGCGATTACCCAAAACCAGTTATAAATTAAATGAATTTAAAACCGTAGCACATTTAAATAATATGACAAATAAAACGAGCGTGAAATTCAAAAACGGCGAATTATTTATGAAATAAAACTTAAAAACATTTGACGAAATTCAATCTGCGTTACTAATTGGATAATGGAAGCGAATCAAATCTAATAAAAGATGGCGACACGTGCGTTCCCGCGCAAATGTCATCTGTCAATTGCATTCGGCCATAAATAATTAGTTTCTTATTATCTATGGTGAGGCATTGCACAATATTAGAACTTCTGCTGATATTAAACATAAAAGTTTGAATGTTTGTGTATCAATCAGCTTATAACTACTGAATTAGTTTTGATGAAATTTCCTTTATTATAAATTAAATTCTTTTTTTAAAGACTATAGAGATAACTTAAACATTCCGAATTTAGAACACCCGAGAGCGAAGCCGTGGTTAGAAGCTAGTAAAATGTATTTTAGAATGGCTCAAATTTTAATATGTTACTTTGATACTTGCAAAAAAAAAGATATTTTACAAAGTAAATGGGGTTGGGTTGGTAAATTGAGGGGACCATTAGGAAATACATAAAAAAAACTTAATTAAGAATGATGATAATTAAATTTTATCTAGATTTAATAAGGCTAAAAACTTAAACTGATGATATTTACCATGAAATATAGTGCGTATTCAACAGCAGTTCTGATTCCTATAAACGACGGTACGTCATAGTATAACAGATACGAATCGTTTCCATTAACGAGCGGTTAAATAACTGCTACTTAATGCTCGCCCAGTTCCTATAAAAACGAGTCGTTTTACTTACAGACAGTACAATACCCTTCTAGCCGTAAGTCTAAAGCGTATCTATATGAAACGTGGCGTTAACAAAACTACCAATGGTTCCTATTGGTTGATTATAGCCGGTCGGTCGCTTTATAAGATCCGAGCCTTAATTTCCATTTGCAACGATGGACAATACCAGTGGTGGCCTTATTTCTAATTAGCAATTTCTTCTAAGCAACCCTGCTCACAAAGTTGGAAGATGGTACTGACTCGTACTGATGGTACAGATTGGGCAGAAAAAAATTTTATTGCAATACAATGCAAGAAAAAAATGAAAATGAAGAAATATGTTTTAAATTATTTTATTATTAAATAAGTGTTAACTTAATTGATTCCACAATTACTATATACTTTTTAATAACTTATTATTCTTTAATTCCATACATATCTCTAAAAATTATTAGTAATAAGTAATAAGTAATTTAAAAAGTCCATTTTTTTTGTTTTTTTTAGAAATACCTATTTCGTTGCAATTTGCCTTCAAATTCATTTTTAATATTCTATTCAAAAAGTCTGTACAAAAATGCATACAAAAAAAGAACACCTTTACATGCCAAATACAAGAAAATTTATAGTTATTAATGAATAATAATATTATTCTATTAACTAATGCTTCGTGGATAATATCAATTACTTGTTTATTAGGAAATAATGTTTTAAATGACAGTGCGTAATTTAAAAATATTTAAAGAAGTAACTGTAGACCGATTAATATTTAAAAGGAAAGGCCATTCGAAAGTTTGGCCATCTATTGTCAAGTAGCAAATATAATAAAAGTTTATTTATTAGGCACATACATTTAAACGCCATCTAGCGTCTAATAGCAATACAAGTATAATAATATAAGCGTCTATGTTATAATATGGGTTCTATATTTAGTCACTAGATGGCGCTTTTATCAATTCTACTTTAAAATATTTTTAGATAGAGCTTTTTAATTATGAATATAGAAATATGGACAAATATACGTATCTTTTTTTCTCATTCTTTTTTATAATTAACGTAAATAGTATAACTTTCAAATGTTGCGCCATCTATTGGGTTATAAACATTTTTGGAAGAATTATACAAGACCCATACATGTAAATTTACATTAACATATAAATTCGTAAAAAAATGAATGTTTCTAAATATATTTTATAAAACTTATTTTACTTCTAATCATATAAGAAATATTATAACAATTTTTAATTTTAATAACAGAGGTAACCATAAGCCAGAACGTAGGAATAGACAATTTATTTTTTATCTGTGGACCAGTATCGTTATTTAAAAAAAGTAGTTCGGCCAATCAAATTCAAATTTTCATCTCACCGGTCGAATCCTTCGCCGTGATTGGTGATTCGATTAAACAGGTGCTATGCGTCATCCGCCATAACGATTGAGAATTTGTGAAAGTGAGCTTTGTTTGATTGCACGAAATAACGAAGTTTTCGTGTGTTTTTAATTAAAAGTGAATTATATGTGTGTTTAAACATGAGTGATTGGTACAGAATGAAGACTGGATTTAAACATAACTCTACAGAGTTGTCAGTGGAAACATCTGGTGATATGTCAGACTCAATGTTTTCGGACAATTTAAGCCCAATACCGGCGGCTTCTATAGTGCCCCGGAAATTGGATTTTAGAGACTTCGATGATGAAGAATTTCGAATGAAAGATGCTTCTCCTGCACCAGCATCTTTGAGTCCTCCTTACAAGAGAGTTCGAGCATTAAAGTAAGTAGTGCATATCTCATCAGATCAGAGTCGAAAAACACCACGTTAGGTCATTTTTCGATGTATATTCATGTTCTTTACCAGTAAATTACAAAGAAAAACTATTAATTGCACTTTTAATTCATAAAAGTTACCTATTCACTTTGCATTCTTGTTATTGACTTGTAAAGTCAAAGTTGACAGCAACATGTCCACTTTTGTCTAAGTGAAAGTTGTTTTAACTTTTATTTACTGTTATTTCTTCGTATACATTAACGTATGCTTACTCCTGATTGCTAAGTATTGTTTTTTTCTTTTATTTGTTGTATTTTTATGGAAACAAGATACACCTGATCTTTAGATTAATTTTACATGGCTTTAAAAACCTTTCGAAGACCATTTTACATCATTCACGAGTTACAAAGTAAATTTTCTAAATCAAAAGAAAATAATATTTGACTATCTATACAACATCTTTATCTTTAAACCAAGTTATAATTTAGGTATAGATATGGTTAAATGCACTTTAACTACACAATGTCATTGTAATTTTCAACTGTATTTTAGACCTTTGTTTATATTCTAGATCATTCTGGAAGTAATTTAAATATTCATCTAAAACAACAACACTTTCTAAAGCTCCTTAATAATAATGTCTTAAAGAAAAATAAAACTTATTGATTTTGTACTAGAAACATCTATAAAGTCCCTCTGTGAATAAATATTAGAGATGAAACGGATATCCGGTAACTATCCTGTATCCGGCCTATCCGGCCCTATTTTCACTATCCGAACGGATACCGGATAGTAGTGCACTATCCGTCCGGATACCGGATAATAAAATAAATAAATGTATATGTCAAAAGATGTTTCCCGCGACACCGTTCGCGCTGAATTCTTTACGCCCTAAACTAGTCTATATCGCTTTTTTCTGTGGAAGCAAAATTTTCTAAAACTATATCGTTTTTCGTTGTGTAATCTATTTCTGTATCAAATTTCATCAAAATCGGCACTGTAGTTTAGGCGTGAAAGCGTAGCAGACTGACAGACAGAGGTACTTTCCAATTTATAATATTAGTAATTGGTTATTTTACACAAAGCAAAATACATATAATAAAACAGTAATCAAACCATTTCTGTACATTGAATATTTTTCAGAAAGAGTAATTAGTATGCAATATGTATGTGCTATAGACACCAACACCATGGATAGATTTTTATTCTGTTTGTCTGTTTGTATGTTCGTTA
>LQNK01002155.1:96371-116570 GCA_001586405.1 Phoebis sennae | reverse complement strand
CTTATATCACTAGATTTCGTTTAGTGAAATAGCTTGCGGAGTGTGCAGCGATCCTGTAAAAAATACAGTGTACGAATATACAGTGTTCTACTAAAAGATGTGCTTGTAATAAGCATTCACTGCTACGAAATTCTAGATGTCATGATTCCGCTTCTTGATTGAACAAAAATTTGAAATTACTAACTAAGAAACAAAGATTTTAATAAGTATAAGAAATAAAGTTATCTCAAAACTGTTGATTAGTTTTAGAAGATTTTTAATATTTCATTAGGTTTAATTGCATTTTACTGTTTGAATTCCAAAACATGGTAATTTTAATTATAATTGAAATTACTTTAATACGTGTCAATGTCACAAAGTATTGTAAGTAACTGCAGAATACATAAAGTAGGTTTTTGAATGAAGATAAAACAAATTTATTATACCAATTTTTATTTAATTCTATGGTAGATTTCTATTTCACTAAACGAAATCTAGTGATATAAGTATATCACTAAACTTGGGCCGTTTTATAACTATACTCCTAGTAAGATAGTAATGAATCGCTTTCGTATAAATATGTTCCGGCATATAATTATATCCCTAGGGATATAACTATGTTACGGCCTTATCTATCTTACTGCGACATATACATATGTTCAAAAGTCTAGGCTATAAGATAAAACACAAAAGGGGTTTATTTTCCATTTACCGTTTATTAACATTTCCATTTTATAAATAATTTCACAACATAACAGATATGCCGTTTTTTTTCATTCAATAATTTTATAAACAGGTAATTCCTTCATAATTGTCTTTACCAAAAAAATACTATAATTGTCGATGAAATAAAAAACCAATCACAAATTATTTTTAAACCTTTATACTGTTCTTTTTTCTTTTCTTTCGCATAATGAGGGTCCAATAGTGTCCCGTGGGTGCAACTTTTTGTGCATCAATATATCAACATATGGCCATTAATCTCTCCCTCACATGAATACTTCATCACTTTTGGCACCCCTGACTTCAAGTGACGTTTTAAACCTTATCGGATATACCACTCAGGGTTGTCCATTTCTATAAATGATTTTAAAGTTAGTAGTGAAAAGTATCATAAGTGGGACCTATTTATATTTAAATGTTGGAATTAAATATGCAGATTTGAAAAAGACCTGGCTTTAATTATTGTCTTTATTCAGCATTAATATTTTTATATTAAGTAAAAATTAACATTTGACTTGGTTTTGTTTTGGCATAAGACAAAGATACTACGAAAAGACAAGAATTTAAGTTTTGTCTTTTTGTCTCCCATTGACATTTTCCATAATAAATATTTTCTTTTTTTAAAACTTTTTCAAATAAAACAAAAATTAGTATATTATATTAATTATTAACTAAATACAAAACCAAATTTTGAAACTTATACTCTTAGTCATAGTTCTGAAACAAAAATATTTTTTTATAAAAAACCACATCAATGTCACATTGCCAAAATCACGTGTCATGGATATCTACTTCTTCCTTAAAAACTTTTATCGGAAATGACACATTACACCCCCGAATCTACCCGCCACTTTACCAAGACCTTCAAACAGTTTTTTTTACGTACTTTATCTTCTAGAACCCTCGAGAAATGGAGCTGCGAGTAAAATGGCGGACTCGAGGAGATCGCTTAAAAACATAAGGGTCGGTAAGTCAGCAAAGCGTGGAATGACGGATGTCTTTACTAGCTAGCTGAGATGTCGTACAGCTTAGGTCAGAGGTGCTTAAAGTTTGCTTGAGTTATAAATGCGAGGAAAATAATAAAAAAGCTGAATGCTCATGTTTAAATATAGAAATAAATTAATGTATACAACTTCCCCATTCTAAGATTAAGTCTTTAGCAGGAAAACATAATTTTTCTTGAAGGTAATGTATTAATATAGGTGTTTAATTTATATTTTTATTACCGTCCCCCTCTTCACATTGATCTTCAGCTGAAGGAGTGGTAATTACACTGGTGCTTGGCACAATTATGCAATGCTTGGCTCCCACACTTTTATTGCTGACGATGTAATGCAGCAGAATTACTCTGTCGCATCTTACGACACCCACGTATAGAAAGGGGTGGCGACACACGTATTCTAACCCGTCGCCACACTATTTTAATATTATTTCTATTAAGGCTCATTATTTTAGCATTTTCATAATTTATGTATTTACATGTAACTACGTAAACATAACAAGTCATAAATTATAAAATAAGTTTCAGAACCAATGACTTGTACATGATAACATATCGTCAGCGCGAAAGATAAGTATCCTCATCGCCCCCGGTTTTTTACACCTCAAATTAAAACGACAGCAAAAAACGTATCCAATTGCACCCCATATTATGAAAATACACACAAAACGTGTGTTTCATTTACGTGACGATTTTGTTATGACTGATATTCCTTATGAGGGTAAAATGGTAAAAAATTTATGTTTAAAATAGATACTGAAATTCTGCAGATTAAAATGTTAAAACCTTCGGTTATCAAAACAAACGAATGACTTAAATGTTCAGTAATTTCAAATATAATTTTGAGTACCCAACTCGTATCACATTATAGTAAACTTGAATTACAATTTTACTTTTCGGTATTAGCAATACACGGCAATGATCAATACCTATGTTCCTTCTGTTACAGAACTTGACTTGTAAACCAATATTAATTACATAGACCCTATTTTTATGTAAAATAATAATATCGATTTAACTCCCAGGCTAAGAAGAAAGAGTCTTAAATATAAATGATATACTATCTTCAATATTAATATCCATATTAATTTTGCGTGCATCTTTCTAAAGCAATACTCTAATGATCTAGTAGCAGAATTAAAAGCTCCATTGAGCAAATGGGTCCCCAGTCATCCACTAACAAGGTCCAGGAATGTGGTGAAAAAGCCGCAAACCTCGGAAACATCGATAGCTGATGATTGAATGCATTCCAAGGGCGGTATGATGATGTATTGTCACAAAAACACGTATATTTTGTATCTGTCGTCGTTTGATGAATGGCGCGAGGTGCCGAGGTAGAAAATCGCATCGTTTGATTTATACTAATGATATTTAAAAATAGATGTGTTAATTTAACTAAATATAGAATTGTAGAACATATTCAGTCGATATTTTTAGGTAATAACGATGTTTCATTTCCATTCGTATTTAATTCCAAAGGAAGGTAATTGTTATTACGTATATACTAATACATATTATAAAGAGGAAGCATTTGTATTTTTGTTTGTGTGTTGTGTTCACCCAGAAACTACTGGACCGATTTAAAAAAATCCTTTCACCATTAGCAATCTGCTTCTAAGTAACATAGGCTTTATTATGCTATGAGAGCAAAGCCGCGTGAACCATTTTTTTAATATAGCACAAATTCAATATTATATTTTTTCGGTAGAATAGAATAGAATAGAAAATATTTTTATTCATGTAAACTTTCTACAAAGTACTTATGAATAGTCATTTTTTAAGTTACCACCGGTTCGGAAAGTCGCTTCTATCGAGAAGATACCGGTATTAAGGTATTTTCACGCTTGGCATGGTTCGACCAAAAATCAATTATTTTAAAGGTTATAAGTTTATTATAATATCCAATATTGTCCAAATTACTATAAATAGATACTTTACTAATATTCAAATATACATAATTTGTACAGAGCATTCCTACAAGGTGTGAACGTTAAGGCCACCCGGTTATTCCGTGAATTTAAAATATATTCAAAACTGTAATATTGAAAGAACGTGATCTAAAGATTCAACTGGTGTGAATATATTTTTTAATTGTACTTATAAATATAAGATCTTCCTAATTTAACGCTGATTATTTTTTCATACTTATTTTTCACTGCACGTTAAAACTACAGTTAAACTTACACATGTCATTAAAAGCTGCAAACGGCCTATTAAATACGAAATGGCATAGCAGCGTAGGAAACCTTGAACTTCCTGTTATTCTATTATGTGTGGTTCATTCAAGGAATCACTAATCAGTATGTAAGCAGCGCCTGGTGATAATGACCGCCATGTGACTGTGTGATACGTAATAGCGGGTACATTGTATGGAGAAAGACAGTTTTATTTGATATAACCCAGGCGATTTTAAAAGTAAGTATTTCTTCTGGGATACTAGGTATGATAACGTAACATTCAATGTAATGGCTTCCACATCGCATAGCAGTTTGAGAATCAATTACTTAATTTAAAAAACATAATTAAGGGGTCATCACATACGCATACGACCCGGTGCTTTCAGATTACTGAAACAGCCGTTATTCATAACTCGATCTCGCCGCAATTAATGTTAGAGGGTAGCGCGATGTAAATTTTAACTTGTATTAAGTAGTTGACCATTGACATGTTTGATAGATGATATTTTAAGTTTATCCTACTTTCTACTACAAATGTAAATCTAAAAGTTTGGAGATTTGTGTAGCTATCACGTTTCAATTGAACGAATTTTTATGAAATTTCGCTTGCATAGTACACACTATAAACTAGATAAAGTTATAGGACATCTATAAACCCCGAATTGAATGCGAAATGGTTACTTAGAGTTACACCGAGATCGGGCCAAATAAACTTTGGCTACGATTTGAACACGAGAGAATTTTTATTTCTATTGTCTGCTAACAAATGCTTATACATATTTTTAATTGCTAAAATAGAACAGCTAATTTTGAACTAAACTTAAAAATCCTTGAATTTGAACATCTTAGATATAGAAACGTTCAGCTACCAAAGCTTAATAAAAGTGTATTCCACAATAAATGGCGTGTCGATCGAGCCGTTAAGGGGGTCATATCATTAGCCGCTCATTCGCATGCGACCCGGGGCTTTCAGTTCACTGAAACAACACATTCTCACATAATAACTCAATCTAGCCGTAATTGATGCGTTTAGAGGTTACGGTGATGGTTGTGGTTAATATGATGTTTGATACATACTGATGTCGTAAGTTTATAATAATTCTCATTTATCAAAATGTTAAGATTATTGCTTGTTTTTATTCTTTATTCGACCATTTACCAAGGTGTCAAAATATGCCTGTTTTTTGGCTGACCCATGATAAAAATTTAGTTGTATGAAATTATACTTTTGAAGATATGGTATCCCCGGAATATAACAGAATTAAATATTTATTTATGTACAAAAATTTATTTCTGTTTTTCTTTCAAATTTCTCATCACATACAAACTTAAACAGATTTAATAGGTAGTCGTTAAACTATTTTGTTATTGTATATAATAATATTTTATTGTGAAAACAGAAACTAAGTTCATACTATATATTTATCAATGTTTTCACCATATAACACATAACAGTAAATAAGTTACTTATATTACTGTCAAAAGCTAACTAATTACAAAGTAATAGCCAAACATTTAATCACGGAAGTTAGAATCGTGACGCAGAATAATCGAGCAGGCGCCGTGCGCGCGCGCCGAATGCTGATGTTAAATTATACGCAAGTACAATGAAACGTTTGATTGCCTCTAAATCATTTGAATAGCTCTTGATCGAGATGTACGCGTATAATGAGCTGACGTGACGATATGCGTGTGATATCGGTGTTGAGTATTTATTAGGGTTTTTTTCTTAGAATAAAAATTATGACGTGTTTTAGGTAAGAAACGAACACGTCACGTGTATCCTTTCATATAAATTCGGACAGTATACGTTACGTCAAATATGAGGTTTAGAAATATTATTTGGTATTTTAAGTTATAAGTTTGAAATAACTGCAGTATCTACCAAAGAGGCCGAATAGTGACTGAGGTTGAGTGGAAACGAGGAATGCCCAAGGTACGTATTAGAAAACGAGTGTAAATTTCTCCCATTAATTAACTTATGTATTAAGTGTCTGTAAGCCAAAATTAAATATTTTTTTTTACAAATTAATTCAGTTTATTTATTTTATTTTATTTATCTAACATTCCTTACAGCTAAAAACGATGTAAATTAAATGTAAAAATTACTCTAATGAATGATTATTAATTAGATAATAAATTTATTAAGTAATAATCAGCCCGAGATTGGAAATTACAGCACTTTTTTAATTTTCATTTCTGATTACGTTTTGACGACCCACTGCAACTCTAACATCAATATTTGTTTTAGGATTTGGGATTAAATTAAACCACAGTTTTGTTCATTCCATAGCTTTATTATTAAATTATTGGCAGTTTTATTTACCTTCAATACTCCAAGCAATATATTAAATTCGGTTCAAAGAATTCATAAATAATTGTACCGATAAACCTGGTAAATACACAGAATACCTAAATGCGGAAAGCTGTATGGTTTTAAAAACCTTTAAAATTAATTTAATGTCAAACGTAAAATAACTTAATGATTTACAAAAACTTAAAATAAATATACAAAGTTTTTAACTTCGTTGCTTTAATCTTGTTTGTGAAAATATTTACATTATTTATACTGTAATATTTGAGTGTAAAGTAAAAATAAAATTGCACTAAAGGTGGGTTTCTGCAGTCACCTCATCTGGAGTATATCTGCAATAGATAAAATATTTACATTAGTATAACAAAATATAATTGATATTATTATTATTTCAACGTATTTTTCTGCACATGATTTTTTTTAAATACTACTTTATGGCTGTGGCTTATTTATTTTGACCCATACTAACATTCAAACTTAAAATTAATATTGCTAAGCAGTCATTAAATAATCATTTCTTAAAGTGAGATTGGATTCATCTTATGACCACTGAATCTTAGCGTAACGACCCTCGGGTACAGCAATGGTCTATTGCGCCGGAGGGTGTGGGTTCGATCCCCACGAGTGGAAAAATATCATGTGATCAACATTGTAACTTTCCATGTTAATTTATTGTATGTATGTATGCATTTACAAAAATAAAGTATGTTTAAGTCTATCGGTTATGTATTTAATTACCATAATACAAGTTTTGCTTAGTTTGGGATTAGATAGCGTCGAGTTAATGTCCAGGTATATTTAATTCGTCAATATGGTACCTGAGTTCATGGTGGTGGCGCCAGTGGGACGAGCAGGGGTTCCCGGGGCCGGCGCGGGCGGCGCGCGGGCGCGCGGGGCGCGGCGCTGCGCAGGCGCGGCCGCCCGGGGCCCCTTCGCCCTCGGGCTTCCCCACGACGCTCTACTACTTCTAGGGGTAGGTCCGACTCTAGTAGTAGAGCACCTGAAAAATAGCAATATAATTATCAGTATAATTTATATTTCGTATGGTTACCACTTGATGGAATAGCATCTTGATTGATTTGTACAAAAAAACACTTCACTAGTTCCACAGTTGTAATATAAGTGAACTATGGAAGTGTTTTTTATAGAAAGTCAATCTATATAATTATTAAACATTTCATATTAATTACCTAACCATTTTTACAAAAATTGTCCTTTAACTGTAATAAAGAATATAAAACAAATGAATAAACACATGGCGCAACATTCAGAAATTCATCCACTTTTTTCCCAATCGTTGACGGTATATGTATACAAGCTTCTGTTTGTGTGCAGCTCTAGGTACACACTCACTACCTACGTGTGCACACGCACACTTAAATAAATAAACTAATCGGGACAAACTATTGCGATCAAAGTAAAATATTTCCAAATTAAAAAATTGGTGGGGATCGCATCGCGATCGCGTCGTCGTGGATGGCACTATCTGTATAACAAACACCACACCGTACCCCCCTCCTTCACACGTTTACATCCCACATAACTGATATAACCCCCCTTAAAATAAACAGTATACGCACCAGCGGCGATAGCGGACGCGGTGTCAGGCGTGGGCTCGGGCCGGCGCGCCGTGTGCCGCGAGCCGCGCGGCCGCCCGCGCCGCGCCCCGCGCGCGCCTCTGCCCCACGCCCCACGACCCACGTTCGAATACGCTGCAAAACATTAATATATAAATAGATATTCCTGGACATTTAGAAAAACAAAAAACCGTTGACGGCCGGCTAGTCCTGTGGTTCGGAACGGTCATCCCATTCCTCTCACATCATGTTCTACTCCCATTTTCCTATCGTTAATCCTTCCTTTATCCCCCCGTTCGTACAAGCGGACAAGGTATATGCGACAATCTGCTGTAATATATATTTAAGCACTGCAATCAGTCACTCAACATCACGTGAACTACATGCTCCGCTTGCCTGCTGTAACATAAAGAGCAACCAAATAAAGGTAAATACTCACTAGTCGGCATCGCATGCGGAACGTCCACCATGAGGTCTCCCTCATCATCCACTTGTAAGGGACTGCCGGGCTCTGACGCGGATTCTCGAGCACGTTTCGACTCGCTTGCTGCGGGCTGTATAATAAAATATATAATTATTTCAATTTTACTTATAGATACTGTGAGAAACTAATCGTAAAAATAAGTTTAATCGTAATTGGAATATACTGTGATACTCTACACAACTGGCCAATATATTTATTAGACTGTATTGTCGCTTCTTGGTGGACTGTATTGTATCTTCTTCAAACTAAAGTTTATTAATAAATTTAAATATGGAAAAGCGATTAATTCTATATTTTTCAACTGATCGATAGAAGTAGTCAGTTACTGAACTTGTTTAAACATAAAATACAAAATGCTGCCAACAATACTTATTTAAATGTATCTTCTGAATATTAATAATTTAGCAAAACAAAAATAACTCATTTCAGAAAAAAATAACTCTATTCCAGGCGGCGTTCATATATTTACACATTATTTTTGCAACATTATTTAATTTCATTAATTTGTTATGTGTTTTTGATATAATTTCCGCATTTACTTACCGCAGCCTGCGCAGGCAGTAATCCCAGTTTCCTCTTTCTTTCTCTTTCTTCCATCATTTTCTTCTCTTCTGACTTTTGGCGGTCTGTTTAATAAAAATAAGTATTTTTATAAACATATTTAAAAATAATAATTTTTAAAATATAAATAAATAAATAAAATAATAGATTATTAACATTAAAACATATTAAGAATGAAGTGCTATCATAAAACACCAACTTGGAACTAAACTAGTTGGTATTTTTAAATCTTTTACTTACATTTAAGCTCAATTTCTTCATCATCCAGAAGCAACGAAACTACTTCCTTGGGTTTTAACGTGTCGGGCTTGAAATTACCGCCGCTGATCACCATCCGTTGAATCTAAAACATGAAATAAAAGCATAACTCATTGATTTGAATACGTCTTGAATCAAACTGTATTGTGTGTACAAGTTGTTAATAAATTTAATATCATTTTGATTTTATTTTGTCGCATACCCTCAAATAGTTTAAACTAATAACCCTTTTAAAACGGCTGTTTTCAATATTCTATCTCCTCTTGTTTTGCTTACTAAAGTCAGGCAAATCTATCTATTTGCACTTACTTCGATTTCAATACGTTGTCGACGGATAGTCTTTGCTATGACTATTGACAATCAAATGTCATTTAATCTGAGATTACTGAAAACTGAAACATTATTGAAAACGGCCGTTAGTTTGCAGAGATATGAAGCATTTACACCACTTAAGATAAAACGTTAGTTAATGGGTGGTGGTGATCCATATGATATTTAGCTTGTACTGACATAAAATCTATATAACATGACAGACCATAAAACAGCCAACTAATTGCTTATTCCGACACTAATAAAGTTCGCACTTCACTTACGGCCGTTTTCAATAATGTATCAAAGTTTATGGATAGATTGTGATCTCAGATTAAATGACATTTGACTGACAAAAGTCATAACAAAGGCTATCCGTCGACAGCATATTGAAATAAAAGTAAGTGCAAATAAATAGATTTGCCTGACTTTAGTAGGCAAAACAAGGGATAGATAGAATATTGGAAACGGTCGTTACTGTGCAGGATGGGAGGATCCTCCAACTGTCCGAACCGAAGTACTGGGCGGCCGTTAGACTCCGAGGATTTATGTTATTGTTACGCGATTACGCGATTTAAGTTTTATGACATCATCGTGACGTCACACTCACCTCACTCTTCTCCTTGGCCCGTTGTAAGATGCGCTCCTCTATAGTTCCCTTGCAGATGAGTCGGTACACCGTCACTTGTTTGGTCTGCCCGAGGCGATGCGCTCGGTCCATGGCTTGTTGATCCACCGTCGGGTTCCAGTCCGAGTCGTAGAATATCACCTACATAACATATTGAAGGAATTAAAAACAACAGAAATTTTAAGGTTGTATAGGTTCGATTTGATAATTATCATTATTAAATGAAATACTTTTTAAAGGATATTACACGCGGTTTATATACATTATTTCACATTATTATTAACCCAACGTTTCGAGCACTTTACAGCGAACGTGGGTGCCTGACGTGGATGCAGTCACCCGACCACGCTCGAAAATGATGTATTATAAACCACTTTTGAAATCCTTTAAAAGTATTTTATTTAATGTGGAAAGAACTCGAGTTAAAACAAACACAGGAAAATACAATTATCATTATATTTTTTGAGAGAAACCATAGTGCCATAGCAGCCGCAGCCATAGATAATATAGACGCTGCATTCCAAATCTCATACTTTACATTTTTGGAAATAATTAAGCAATTTAACTCTTCAGAGTACTCAATATTTTATTAATATCTAAACTTTTTTTAAAAACATATTAAGAATTTGTTATTTGTATACAACTTACAGTATCTGCAGCGGTGAGGTTTATCCCAAGCCCGCCGGCGCGAGTAGACAAGAGGAACACAAATATATCCGTGCGAGCCTAAACACAAAGGAAAAATACATTATACATAAAATAAATAAATATTCCTGGATATTAAATACAACGCCATCAAACTAAACTGAGCAAAGCTTGTACTTTAGCAACTAGATAGCTGATAGGACATACTTAAATATACTTTTTTTTTGTTAATACATAAATACTTTAGATAAATTAACACCCAGATAGTACAAAATTACAATGTTCATCACATCATAATTTTCCACTCGTGGGGATCGAATCCACACCCTCCGGCGCAATAGACCATTGCTATATCCACTGCGCCGATCGGGATTTCAATATATTAATTGATTAAAAGAATTAATTAATCATTGTTTTAGTTCAAAACTTATTCGTAATATAATCAAGCTAAGTAATGCATTTATATTGTATAATTTTTATGTAAAAGTGATAACATATAATATTATTCACCTGGAAATCAGCGACCATATCTCGCCGCGCTGAAATCTTACTGGACCCGTCTAACCTCATGTATTTGTGTTTTCTGTGCCACATATACTCCTACAAATAAATTGAATTAATCACAAAAAAAAATATTTTCTTTACATTATAAACGAATAGGAAAAATCTTTATTGTTAACAGATTTAATACAAAGACAAATAAAAAGGAAAATAGCGTTAAAACAAAAAAAAAACTTATTTTTAACCGGCTTCATAATTTTAAATATACGGAAGTAACATGATCCTTTTCAATTCTTAATCAGGATAAAAAATATAGTATTCATATTTTTTTCACTTCAGGATATAAAAAAGTATCCCTTTCAATGACAATGTAGTCTAGTATACTAAGACTAACAAGTAATTTCATGAAAATTAGTTTCGCATTTATCACTTATAATTAGCACTTCATTTCTCTCTGAATTACTGAATATTGTACATACCTCTAATAGATCAATCATCTTGGTCATCTGACTGTATATGAGTACCCTGTGCCCGCGTTCCTTCAGTCTTCTCAATAACGAATCTAATACTGTTAATTTCCCTGCATCGCTCACTAACTGGTTTTTATCTGGAACAAAAAAGACATGTATGGAACATATGAATAAAACACTGGTTTTACCGAATAATAACTGGATGCTAATGAAATAACGAATATAATAGTAATAATAAATATTAAATAAAAATAATTTTAAAGGATTTTAAACACGGTTTACCGAATATGGTGTTCGAAACAGGTGTCATTGTGGAAATAATTGTGGAACTAGTCAAGTGTTTTTTTACAAATAAATCAAGATTCATTTCCATCCAGAGGTAAAAATATAAAACAAAAGTTAACTTTAAGATACTTTATACTTTGTATTATTGCATCTTGATGGAATTGTACATCATTTCTATTTAGAGAAAAATACATTTTTCAAAAATATAATGGAATTTGAAAAGTAAAAATTTTCAATTCAATTCAAATCTTTTTTTTATCTTCGCTTTTTCAAAGCTCTTTTGAAACGTCATATACATATTTTATTTTTTATTTACCACCGATTCGGAAGGCAATATCTACTGAGAAGAACCGACAATGTGTTTTTCTCTGAATACAAATTGAAAGAAAAGAAAGAAAGAAAGATTTATTCAAGAACCACACAGAATAAGACACAAATAATAACTTAATAACAAACAAGTAGCAGTGTGGCGTTGAAAGGGAAACTGCTCAGCGTATGCTGCTCCTACGTTAGTCGCAGCGCTGATTTTTAGCAGCTCCCAATGGCATAGTGACGATTGAAGAGATCATAGTTTTGTTAGGCGACTAAGGTTGGTTTTGCAACTCGGTAAGCAGATGATTTTTATAAAGGTTTTTAAAGCTTTACAAAGATCTCGAGTTTCGAAGAGGTGGTGGCAAATTATTCCAACACTTAGTCGCATGGTATCTAAAGCTTCCTCTAAACTAAAATTAACTTTAAAGTTTGTCAAAAAATGCCAAGACACCACTTTAGCATTATTTTATACAAATCTCACCTGGCACCTGTAAAGACGCCCATCCATAGGGCGGTCGCGCGCTGTCCACGAGCCGCGCGACCGTGTCACTGCCGAGCTGAGTCTCGCAGTGAGCGTGCCGCTTTGTGTGGTACGCGTGCGATCGGGACACGGCGAAGCTTTGCCGCGTCGGAGCGCACACCTGTGTAAATATTATTTATGTATAAATAAAATTAAATAAATATTCCTGGACATTTAACTCAGCGCCATCTAGTCCCAAACTAAGCAAAGCTTGCAGTATCGGAACTAGAAAACTGATAGACATACTTAAACATTCTTTTTTTTTTGTTAATACATACATACTATAGATATGGAGTTAAAAGTTGACTTGAAAATATTTCATTTTAGCATTTGGACACCAGGTAGTTATACAGTTAATATTTCATTAATTATACTTGGGATTTATATGAACTCACTCACTTCAAAGTATACCTTCACCGCTAATTTCATTGAATTAGAAGGTTAAGTACTTTTATTATAGTAATCAATCAAATATCAACATTTATATTTTTGTGACCTCTCGGAGACCTCACGCTACACTAGCGCCCCTAGCGGCGAACTCCCACATATATAGCCCCCCCCTTCCCCTCATTGACTAACCTTCTGTTGCACAGTGTAGAAGAAAGTCGGTAAAGGTGTTGGCACATCAGCGTGTACGACGGGCGATCGTTCCACGTGCGGGAACTCCGGCGCTTCTATCGGTGGCTTGTCGACATCCACCGCTATCATTCCACCGTCTTCAGTCTTTATTTCGCTGAGCATTTCCGGCTATAACGACAGTAAAAAACGATTATTTTACATTTTATTTGACGCGGTTTTTAAAATGACTAAATAAGTTTCATTTTATTTTCGTAATCCATTTAAATATTTTGCAAAATATTTAAAAGTAGACCACATACCGGTTTCGAATAGATTTCAGAAATAATGAATTTTATTTAGTATCTTTTACTTGTAGAATATAGAATAGTAATTTATATATTTTTGTCATAAAGTTATTACGTTTTTAGAATTTAAATAAGTATTTGGCATGGGTAAATATCTTTTAAAGGGCAAATAAGCAAGGTCTAGGGGACATTTTTATCACTTCTCAAAAAAATGAAAGCAACAGAGTATTATGTATTACCTGTCCACTGGCCTCTTTCAAATTTCTCGTACGCATCGCCCGATGTTCTATCGTTTCTGGCATATAATTTATTGTGTGATTTGTGTGTGTGTAGAATGGACCACCTAAAAATAATTTAGATTAATTTTATGCTAAAAATAAGCTATCTGTCTTCTATAGCTGTTCCTATATCTATTTACATTTTAACAAGATTTTGCACCGAGTTTGTATAGATTTCGACAAAAATAAAATAAAAGTTATTTTCTACTTTTTAGAGCGAGGAAGTCGGTTCTATTTGTGGCTTAATTTATTATTTTCCATCCTAATCCTTCTAATATTATAAATGTGAAAGTTTGAATGTTAGGATGTCAGGATGTTTGTGTGTTAACAAAATACAATCACACAAATCAGAATGGTTTGAATGCGATGCACAAACATCCTACATCAATCTGTACTAGTAGCAACAAAATACTAAAATGAATAACCTGCTATCCACAAAGGATCAGTGAACAGCAAATCTCTCCACAGCGTAGAATCATGTTTCCTCCGCTTCAACACATCACCATTAGGACACACCAACAGCATATGTTTGCTCATCGCTGCATCAAACTCCTTTGATCTCTCCGGCTCATTGTTGTACCACCAGTCTTGTCTGTGCCGTAACCTCTCGTACTTGTCTAGACATTCTTCTATGTGGAGAATACTGGAAATTGTTTTCTAAATCAGTATTTACTTTATGATGTTTCTTGATTTTAATCTTTCTGCACTACACTTATTACACTACCAAAGGTAAACCATAGAAAGTGCCATTTAGACACCAAGTTCGTCTTTGTTATAGATATCATTAGCAATAAAGAATTTTCTATCTATCTATCTATAAAATACAAATTGACAAAAGATATTTTTAACAATAAGATTTCTATTATAAAAAGAAAATATAAACTGTGGTAAATAATATTTCATAAATATTATGTGTGACTACACTATTGTCTTATATTACACTAGCTGTGCCCGGCCGTCTACCTCTCATATATCTCCCATGGTAATTCTTGATAAAAGCTATTCTATGCCAAAATCCAAATTAGTTTAGTGGTTTATGCATAAAGAAGAAACAGACATACAGACAGATTCAGGTCACTATCTAAGTAAAAAATACTACAATGAGCATTGAGCATATACTAGTCTAGGATATATTAGTAACAAGTACATTAAACAAGTATAAAAACTACTTACGCATACAGCCACCCGCACACCATCACTCTATACAGTTCCATCGGCGACACATCCATAAATCTCGTAAACGAGAAACACTTATCACTATCACTAACACTTCTATGCACATATTCAGTCACTAACACACACAGTTTGTTAAACAATAAGTGTTGATTTGAAGGTATAGAGCGAAGGAGTATGCAGTCTTCGGCTATTATCTTTGGTATGTTGTAGTCGTCCACTTGCATTGCGAATGGAGATTTTACGTCTCGACGCTCGAAGAGTTCCGGGTGATTGCATACCTGGTAAAGAAGTTCAAATTAATGTATGTCGGTACTAATATTACAAGGAGGAAAGATTTGATTTTTTGTTTGTTTGTTTGAATTGAATAAACTTAAACTTTTCAAATGATTATTATTTAAAGTAGTTTTGTTATTGGTAAATGGATTAAATATAATTCTTTTTCTGAATGGCAGTGCTGTGTTTATTTAAATGGAACTAAGTTATGGCAAAAATGTCACACGTTTTATTAGCAGAAAAACAGATTACTAGAACTATTTAGAAGATAGATACAAATGTTGTAACAACTCCCCAAAAAATAGACGAGTTTATCAATTTGGGGCACATAATATTTGATTTATAAAACAGCCGTTAGAAGATTATTTCCTCAAAATTTTCCAATAATATTTTACTTACCTTTCTGAATTGCATAACTAAATTCATAAGATTTGAGGTGAAGTTTTTATCAACATTATGTCCTGTTTCAGATCCTATAGTGTAATGCAACAATTCTTCTATTTTAATTTTCTTTTTTAATGCTGAAAAAAACATTAGATAAGTAAAACTGCTAATTTCTTATTTTATAATAATATTTGATATAGAACAATTAAATAGTGAAGTAAAATACCTATGTACAACAATTTCTGCCTTATAGTAAGCGGGCAATGCACCATAATCTCAATTTTATCCGATAATTCATTTTCTACATCTTTCTTGATCCGACGCAACATAAACGGTTTTAAAATCATATGCAACCGTGATAAGTGTTCTGAAAAATAAAACAAATGTATTATATCAGACTATCAGACATCTAAACGCAGATTGATGTTATCAAAAAAGAATTAATGGAATATTCATTTCATTTCATTCAGACAATATTTAATGATATTGTTTCTTTTAAGTAAAAATATGAATATGTATTGGTAACATTGTAAATTACTGTCTAAAAATAATGTATTTTTACGAAAAATATTTATATAATTACGTACTTTCGTCAATAGTGCTCTTATTTTCAGCATGACTTTCAATATCCTTAGAAAACCATTCATTAAACTCTTCATGCGAGTCGAAAAGCGTTGGCATTATGAAATGCAGGAGTGCCCATAACTCTGCCATGCTGTTTTGTATTGGTGTACCTGTAAATAGAGGATGACAATTTAATATACATATACATGTTTAACATTGTCTTCAAATATTCGTGGAAGTTCAGGGATATTTAAACGGTAAGAAAATATGAAGAAATTGTAATACGTCACGTCCAAAAATGACGGTATGAAGATCGCCGGGTCAGTTAGCCGTTAATATAAATCACGGATTAATTGAAATAAGTACTACAAAAAGTGAATTTAACTAAATAAATTTCTTAAATTCGCTACATACACTATGCACTTAGATATCTATTATTTAGTATCTCACCTGACAGTAACAACCTATTCCTACAGCTGAACCCCAGCAGCAACTTCCACCTCATACTAGCCGAGCTCTTAATCGCCTGAGCCTCATCCAATATCATGTACTGCCATGACACTCTATTCAGATACTTGAGATCGGACACCACAATCTGGTAGGACGTGATAACCACGTGGAACGCCGCTTGCTGCGTGTGCAAATCTTTGCGCTCCCAGAATTGACGGAGGATTTTCCGTTCACTGGGACTGCCCCAGTACGGTACCTATTTGAAATTTTATAATTATTAAAATTCGTCAAACATCATTCATCGAATCAGCCAACTATAAACCCGACTGATCGCCAATAAAAATCACAAAACGAAGAATTTGATTGGACAAAGAAATATAGATTGTAGACAGTCAGATACCAAATGAATATATAATTCTAATTTGCACTTTAAGGTAAGAGTAGGTAGTTTAAAAATCATTTTGAAAATTAATTTTATTACACACTAGCTTTGTTCCACGCGGGTTTGCTCCCGTAGCAAAATGTTATATAGCCTATGTTACTCGTGGATGTAGCTTTCGTATGGTGAAAGAATTTTTAAAATCGGTCCAGTTGTTTTTGATCCTATTCATTACAAAGGAACAAACAAAGTTTTCCTCTTTATAATATTAGTGTAGATTAAGAAAAATAAATTGGCTAATTAGAGATTCTGTGTCGTAGTATGTAAATATGTTTTTACTATGTAGCATAAATTTATTTCATTTCTTCATTAAACAAATTATTCTAGATGAAAACACATATAGCCTTACAAAAATAATTATTTTATTTTTTGTAAAAAACTTACCACTTTAAAATCAGGGACAAATCTCTGCATCTCCTGTTGCCAGTTATGTAATGTGGAAGCCGGGGACACAACCAGAAACGGTCCCCAAACACCAAGTCTCTCGGCCACGTGACACAAAAATGCTATACATTGTACCGTTTTACCAAGACCCATCTCGTCTGCTAATATACCACTGATACCCTGAAAGAAAAAAATCAATTAGAGAGAAGAAATTATGTAAGGTATTCAATTTTTTTTTCTATTTTAAGAACTAATTTCTAGAATGGTGTTATAGGTTTGAAATAGCTTATATCACTCAGTAAAAATACAGCTTTCTAACAGTGAAAGAATTTTTAAAATTGTTCCAATAGTTTTTGTGTGAAATGTTACACACAAGCATACAAAAATACAAATATTTCCTCTTTATGAGTATAAACCGCGCCTGGAGAGCAATTTGATAATTAAGGGAGAAATGGAAAGGGAGAAAACAATGGATTTGAAGCAACTTTAATACTTTTGCTCCGGGCTTTTTAAATGAAATAAGATATCGCCAAAAGTTACAAAAAAATCAAATTCCTTAAAAAATTCATGGCACAAAATAGGTTGGATTATAGACCATTTCAGACCATAAACACTAATATAGATTTTTTCTCTTAGACATTCAAATAAAATGGTATTATATAGTTCTTTTGAATATCAAATCGGTCATGATCTCTAGCCCTATCACCCTCCAGTAGCTGCATCAATCTCGACTCCGATAACAGCAAATAATACTTATAAATCCTACCCAAGTCAAATTTACCTGATCGTAAAGGTTGGCCAGCCAATTCATGCCCTTAAGCTGGTAACCTTTCAAGGTGCCTTGGAATATCGAAGGTTGGTCGTGATCCCCAGCCCTGTCAGCCTTGGCATCCCCACCAGCGGCTGCATCGATCGCGGCAGTTCGCGCGCGGTCCGCCCGGAACGCTTCGCGCGCGTTTCGCGACGCCCGCGCTTTCATTGCTTCGCTGTAAATGTTTATATGATTTTAATTAAGGCAATGTGTTGTCGTGTTATTTGTTTTAATACTTGTAAACTTTGTGAGAATAATTATTTTCCTTTGTAAAAAAATATTATCAACATTTTTACACAATTCTATTTACACAATTCAATAATACTTTTCAATCTTTTAAATTTTTGTTTTAAAAAGTAGAGAGATAATTAAGCGATTAAACGGGCAAACGTTTCGAACATTTTTTAACACGACACTCAGTACGCACCCTCAAACTTATTTTCACAAGAAAGTTGAGATACATATTATAAAATAAATTTTCTAGATGTAAATAAAATAAAAAAATCGTCTGATATAGTATACACCTATCATAATTATCAATAGCTGCTAATCTCGGATCCCTATCTTCATCCAACTGCCTCAATATCCTATCAGCCCCACTGTCCCCTTCTTCTGTAGTGTTCAACTTTCTCTGCATGAAATGCGCGTATAATTCCGTTTGTGTTATCAAAAAGTTGAGCTTACGACGTTGACGCTTGGCTTCCATTAACTCGACATCCATCTAAAACCAAACAATATACATCAGTTTTTTTTTAAATATAGAAGAGCTATCCCACTTCTGATTGTATGCATTGATAATACTCTTTCAATATTTTCTTCATTAAAATTAGATTTGTAAGCAAAATGCTTTAACTTAATAGCCAGTTATTAACTCCCTTTTTGCTTAATTTGGTAGACAAAAAATATTAATTTGTCATTAGTTCAATTCTTAAAATAAAACTGCAATTCTCAAACCCATATAGCCTACTTCAATTGGAATGTGTATCCTTTACAGATATTTTATAGCTTATTATCACCTCACATCTATAAAATTTCAGTTACAATTACCTTTCTCTGTTCCTCAGCCTCCCTTTCCATCCTCCTCCTTGTCTCCCTTTCAGCGCGGTCGTACCGCCGCCAGTACGCTTGCATCTCGCGACTCAATCGCTTACAACGCCAAACTGTTTCCTTCATGTTCTTTTGCGACTGTATTAAATATAAATAATTTGTAGATAAATTATAGTATTATATTTTACATAATGTGTAGAACTTATCCAAAAATTAATTAGGATTCTACTATAAAAATGACATAAAATTCATTTAATCAGGAAATCAATTTTGAATAAGATTAATTTATAAATAAATTATATATAATACAATGATGTATTTTTTATTTATAAAATTTAAAGGTTAATTTTTATTTATAAAATATACAAACCTGCATAGCCACATGCCTCCAATGCTTACTACACAGTGTAGCCAACCTCTTCCGCTGCAGCATCAACTCTCTATGTGTCGCTGTTCTTGCTCTTTGCACTTTGCCCAGCTCCTTCTTAACAAGCAGGAACCAATGACGTTTACGTCGCGCTGTTAACGCCTCTGGGCTTTTGAATGTTGACACTTTCTTTCTGCCCCTAAAAAGTAATAAATAATGTATTGTTGTTAGTAGAATTACAAAAGTAATATAATAAAAAATCTTGTGGTGAATGGTGTAGTTGTGTGTCTTCCTCAATAGGACTTTGTATGGAGATTGACACAAATTTTGCTTACCTTGCACCTGGCTTTTCAGAAATTGTGAATTCATCTGTATCATTTTCTTCTTTAATATTTTTAACATGATCCTCCCAGTCAGTTC
>LQNK01002155.1:54002-64643 GCA_001586405.1 Phoebis sennae | reverse complement strand
ACATTGTTTATAATTGTGTTTTAAACAACTTCACAGAAATTCAGCTTGTTGGGACTTTATGTAACTTCACCCTCATTTTTTGGTCTAAATTGACCGGACTAATAGATAATTTACCCATTATTTATTCCTAAATGTGAATATTACTACTACAACTACGACAAGACTAAAGTAGTATTATTTCGACGACCCGATTAGCGCAGTGAATACAGCAATGGTCTAGTGCGCTGGAGGGTGTCGCTTCAATCCCCACGAGTAGAAAATTATGATGTGATGAACATCTGTCTGGGTGTTAATTTATCTATAATATGTATGTATTTCCAAAAAAATATTTAAGTATGTCTATCAGTTACCTAGGATCCATACAAGCTTTGCTTAGTTTAGGACTAGATGGCATTCTGTTAAATGTCCAGGAATATTTATTTTTCTTTATTTCAGCCGCGCCAAGACACGCCGACCCGGCCGGCGGTGAGTCCCGCACTTCCCGTCAGCTCGGTCACCGCGATACCGGCGAAGAAGCCCAACAAGACCAAGAAGAAGGCCAAGACGAAAAAGATGCGCTCCAACAGCAAGGTGGACTGCAGCATCATTGAGGGGGAGGCGGAAGAGTGAGTAGTATTTAGTTATTTTATTGAGAAAAGGGCTCCTATAGGTCGGTCACCGCGATACCGGTCAAGAAGCGCAACAAGACCAAGAAGAAGGCCAAGACGAAAAAGATGCGCTCCAACAGCAAGGTGGACTGCAGCATCATTGAGGGGGAGGCGGAAGAGTGAGTGATGTTTAGTTATTTTATTAAGAGAATGGTTCCTTTTAGCTTGGTCACTGCGAAACTAGTGAAGAAACCCAACAAGACCAAGAAAGCGAAGACGAAAAAGATGCGCTCCAACAGCAAGGTGGACTGCAGCATCATTGAGGGGGAGGCGGAAGAGTGAGTAGTATTTAGTTATTTTATTGAGAAAAGGGCTCCTATAGGTCGGTCACCGCGATACCGGTCAAGAAGCGCAACAAGACCAAGAAGAAGGCCAAGACGAAAAAGATGCGCTCCAACAGCAAGGTGGACTGCAGCATCATTGAGGGGGAGGCGGAAGAGTGAGTATTTTTAAGTTATTTTATTGAGAAAAAGGCTCCCATAGGTCAAGAAACCCAACAAGACCCAGAAGAAGGTCTAGATGAAAAATATGTGCGTCAAAATTAAAGTCGACTGCAGTATCATTGAGGGGGAGGCGGAAGAGTGAGTAGTATTTAGTTATTTTATTCAGTGGTAGGTTCCTTTTAGCTTGGTCGCCGTGAATCCGGGGAAGAAACCCAACAAGACCAAGAAGAAGGCCTATAATGTTTATTTATTTTATTAAGTAAGTTACCAAAAAGAAAGAGATATTTTCCTACTATTTTGTCATAAAAAAGAAACCACAAAATACTACAGTTTCATACTGAAGAAGAAGAAAATTGATAGAGGTTGATTAAAATTGATAGAATTGATTGATTTATTATTTTATATCATTTGCGCTTTATTTATAACGGCAATACAATTCAATAATAATAATTAGCCACAACTTTTCAACCTCAAATATAATTGTGATAAATATAGACAACCATTTGATCGGACCACGCTCCACACCCACTGGTTTACCCATTAAATGCGGAGATACACCTGTATTTTACGTAGCATTTATTTTGACACTAATTAACGTTATTTATGTGAATTATATTTAACTCTGATTTGTTTAAACTTGCAGTATTATTATTTCCGGGGCGTTTCGTAGAATATAGGAAATGAATAAAATATGTAAGCGCGTTATGTAGGATAGACATGACGTGCGCAGGATCAATTGATTCATCTGTTTCTGATTCAATATCTTATATTAGAATATGTGTTAGACTTCCTTGTAGACGTCAGTGGTATAGATTATCGTCAGGACGTTACTCAAATTTCTTAGCTCCGGTCGTAAATAAACCTCAAAAAATTTGTTCAGTAAATATTTGTGTCCTCAGAATATGTTTTTTTCCGTCTATTTGAGACACCTTCGCATGAACTTAGGTTTAAAGAACTTTATTTCAAGAACAATTAGTTCACTTAATATTACGTACAATAAATTTGTATAAATATAAATATTCCACGCGTTGAACGTGTTGCATTTGTTCAAATTAATAACATAATTGCAACGTTCAAATTAATAACATATTTGGGGGTATGTGCAAAATGTTCCCTTATCAACCTTAACTTATATTTTAAATTAGTTTGTTTGTAGGAAATAATCCCTAAACTATGTCATTCAACAAATTTGCAAGAAAAGCTTTTTAAAATTAAACCAGTATTTGGTAGTATATTTGGCTACTGGTTAGAATTGGTATCTACAACTCCGCAGAAATCACTTTCGAGTAGTCAATTCTATCGATTACGAATATTTTTTGATGATTACATATATGTATTTTAAAGAAAATATTGTCATTTTCAGTTCTCACAGCAGATCGCCTTCGCCCGACGGCGCGACTGACTCCTGGCAAATGGACACCGACAACACGGACATTGAAAAGCTCGAGAAGCCCCCGCCTCTGCAGAAGAACGTTCTAGAAAACAATTCCGTCACCAAGATCACCAACAAACTGAATGGCACTGTTATGTCGCCGAAGAAATCGCTTTCAAGAGGTATTGTTGTTTTTTAGATAAAAATGTTTGTCGTGCTTTTAAATTAGCATCGAATCAAAAAATTGTAAAAGGATGTTCAGTTTTCACTCAATGATACTTCGGGAAATATTGAAAACTCAATTGAATGAAAATTGACAAGTTTATAAACAGAAGACGTAAATTTGTTTTTTACGGCTAATTCAAGCATAGTCGAGGCGCACCACGAGTAATCTAGTCGTTTATATGTCAAAATAAATTAGGAAAAGACTTTGTATCAAGTGTATTTTATTATTGTACGCCTATCATAATATTCCCACAGAGTAAAATCTAATTTTTTTTTCATAGTTTACCCAATATTATTATCGGGCGTCAATGAAACGAAATCCGACATAATTTTCATACGGTAATAAATGTCACATATATCTCCAATAATATTATCTTCAAACCAATCCGAAATTACATTTTAAATTTGTCTAGAGATGAACGTTAAAATACAAAAAATATTTTAAGAACTAACACCATGGCGCTTGAATCATCAATGAGCGAAATAACGATCTAATAAAGTCACATGTAACATCATAATAGTGATATAATTCGCGTGGATTATTCATCCGATAGACACGCGATTTGGCAATGATGGCGGTGACGTTTACGTTTCACGATGAATACGTCATACGTTTGATGAACGGTTTGGTTTATGATCGGAAGAAATTTGTGGGTATTTTATAGGTTGTAGCACTTATCGGATTTATCAAAATTCTTTCAGCTTTGAGTATAGTCTGTGAGCGTAAACTCCATCTTGCAAATATATGTTTGTTTTATATTTCCATAGATAGATATTTACTTATATCAAAACAAGTGCGTTTTTTTGTTTTTGACTTTACGATACTTTGATTATACGTTCAATTCACAGTTTGTAAATAAATTGAATGACTAAATAAATTCTCAAAGCTAACCATGACTAAATCTAAAAGTCAAACAATAATTAGTATGAAAACATTAATAATTCACAAATTGACGCTGCTACAATTTGCTTAGCAAAAATGTTATTTCACAATTAGCATAATCGCATCAACCTTACATTTCAATTACAAGCCAATAATTTTCAATTTCCATAAATATTAATTTGTTTTACAGAAAAGACGAACCAAGATCAATCATTTCTAACTGCATTACACACAACGAATCCTTTTAAATCACTGCCGTCACGCAAAGGTTGACTCGAAATAACTTAATAACACATTATTTATATAGATTATTTATGTTAGACATCTAGATTGTTATTGGAGGTAAATTTGGGGAAATTAGTGTAGTTTTGGACCAAAATAACTTGGAATAATGAACGTAGCACCTGCTGGTTGAAAACATTGTAGTTTGAGCATTTGTACAGTGATGACAGGATAGTATTTTGTGTTTATTATTATTTAAAATTTGTGGGCGTTTACTGATTATTATTGCGTCATGCGTCTCACAGTTACGTTTTGCTTGAAAGGTTATGTATAATTTTTGAAGGAAATATTTGTAGCTTATATCTTCCAGACTGGTTAAATAATTTAATTTCTTATGTTTGTAATAGTTGTACGCACACACTTAAATAAATTTTCGGTAATTTATCTGAGCAAACGTAGGTTGCACTATTTAATAATTATTAGCATAGAATTAGGGAATTTATTCTATTACCTATATTACCTATATTTATTCTATACCTCGTTGTATGTATTACTAAAAAATCTCTCACCGTAGTGATAGTGCAATATTTTGTTTAGTTAAAAGTAGATTAGTGGTATTTCCTTGCAAAAAATATCATTATTAAATTGTTATTCTTATTATTATTTCAGAATCACCGCTCAACATACCAGAATCTCTAGGCAACTGTTTACGTCCATCTTTATTCCCGCGTGTTCCGCCATATTTAAAATTCATAGCGCACGACGATACGATACCGCTAAAGGTAAATTAGTGATAGCTATTTACAAATTTTATGAGTTTATGGATAATCATTAACAAATCTTATACTATGCAACTTTTCCTAATCTTTTTCGGTTGTCTGGAAGAGATCGCTGTAAGCGATAAGACTGCCAATTGTACTCACTTCTTTAGCTATACCTTTACTTGTACTATCCTTTGTTTTTGTGCAATAAAGAATTATTCATTCATTCATTCATTCAAATCAATGTCTTTTGAATCGCACTGAACGATTTTGATGAAATTACATATACAGGCTATTAGTTGGATTATGTATTATATTGACCTATAGGCCCTAAATTTAACAGGAGTGAAGCCACATGAAGAAGCTTGTCTTAAATAAAATGTATTAAAAATTGTATTATATAAGGCAGACCACAGAGGTCATGTGTATGTATCTATAACATCTTCTTACCTGTGTTTTACATTGTTGAACTTTATACAATTTATACAATATATTTTTTACCATTATTAATAATTAAATTAATAAACAAATATTTTAAACTTATATTGTCAATGGCTGTATGTGTCTGCTTTTATGGCCCATTCAGACCGTACGCACTAACATCACCTTTTCCAAAATAAAGCGGCATTATAACATGCGCAGAGCTAGCTGCCTCGCCTAACCCAAAATACGAACCAATTATGGTAGGCAAATGATCACATATGAAGGAGCACAACTCTTTAATAAATTGCCTTACAATATAAGAAATGTAAACTCATCTAGTGTATTCAAAAAACAACTAAAACAATATGTCACAACTAGCGAATGTGTAATGTAGTATACAATTGTTATTTTTTTTTTCTTATGTAAATCGCTTAGGTCGTAAATAAGAAATAAAGATCTTTAAACCTATTCAGACCTAAATGTGAGTAATAGTAAAAATTGACCTGTTATTAGTGCATCTAAAAATAAATAAATTGATATGTTTCAAAGGTGCCGGGGGCGATACAAAAGCATCTGAAGTGGAAATTGACGACAATCACTCCAATAGTTGTGAAAAAGACGCTCATGAATTCCGGCTTCCGATTGGTCAAAAGTGAATGTGACACTTCGGAGTGTCCGCAGGAAGGTATGTTAGTGGTGTTTTATATGGTTACTGAATTTTTGTGGCATATATTTTTTTGTTAATTCTGTCTTTAACAGTTTAGACTGCAATGTAAATTAGAGCAATTGATTTGTTTGAATGATTTATCTGATATTTAATCATTGAATGGGCTCAGTGTAATCACGGGATCGATGTTTGTAATATATATTATGTCTATAAGATTAGTGTAATATTAATATTAATATTTTTAATTAATGTAATATTTTATTAATATTTTTTTGTATTGTATTTAACCAAAAATAGTTTAAATTCAAATTATTTTATCGTTGTTTCAGAAACTGTAGAATGGATAGGTATATGGGGTAAACATATGAAATCGTTAATGTTTAGAGCAATCAAAGATGGCCAGAAAATGAATCATTTCCCGGGCACCTTTCAAATCGGTAGGAAGGATAGATTGTGGAGGAATTTACAGAAGTTATCAAATAAATTTGGAGTGGACGAATTCGGTATAATGCCCAAGACGTATGTGCTGCCCCATGATCTGAGGTTGTTGAAACATGATTGGGAAAAGTATGCAGCTAATAATGAAAGGTGGATTATAAAGCCGGTAAGATGTTTTGAGATTCTAGGTAATGTTAAAATTAAGGCTTGATATTATAAATGTGAAAGTAACTCTGTCTGTATGTTTGTCTGTCTCTTCTTCACGCCCGAACTACTGAATCGATTTGGATAAAACCTTTTAACCTGGAAATCCCACGGGAACGAGATATAGCATTATGCTACGGAGGCGAAACAGCTAGTCTATACTAATATTATATAAAGAGAAAAGTTTTGTTTTCTCTGTTTGTTTGACCGATTTAGATGAAATTTAAGTTAATTTAATTTTAGTAAAATATAGGATAGATTGTATCCCGAAAATCCTACGGGAACGCAAGACATATGCGGGCAAAACCGCGGAGCTCAGCTAGTAGGTTAATAAATATCTACACTTATATATTAAAGAGGAAAGAAATATTTGAATTTTTGTTTGTTTTTTGAACTGAATAGACTCCAAACTGGACCGATTTGAAGATCCTACATATCCCTGATGAACATGGGCTATATAACATCACGCTTCGAGAGCGAAGTCGCGCGAAACAGCTAGTTTAAAACTATAATGTTTCAGCCCGCATCAGCAAGAGGTACAGGCATAAAGGTGGTGTCTCGTTGGGCGCAAATCCCAAAGAAACGGCCCGTGGTGGTCCAGCGATATGTGTCCAAGCCCTATCTCATTAATGGCAGCAAGTTTGACTTGCGCTTGTATGTTTTGGTGACGTCTGTGCATCCGCTGAGAGTATATTTGTATAAGGATGGGTTGGCGAGGTTCGCGTCAGGTATGAATTTTATCTTAAATTATGATTATGATAATCCAGAGAAGGATATATTATAAACTATTTTATAAATTTATGTAACTTACTTACTAAATATTTTCTACTGTTTGTTTTAACGCGATTTCTTTTTTTTAAGTAAAATACGTTTAAAATGGTTTTAAACGCGGTTCATTGTACTCTAACATTATTATTAACCCGACGCGACGTTTGGAACATTTTCCACCAGTGACCAGGCTCGCTGTAAAACGTTCAAAAACTCCTTTAAAAAGTATTTTATTAATTTTAATTAATACCAACATTTTTTTTTTTTGTTAAAATCGTGTGAAGAACATAACACAATATATTTTAGTATCTATTTTACTCTATTGTCGATTAATTATATTTGTAGCGTTAAATATTTTTGATAGTAGTGAAATTGCATTATAAACTTAAAAAAAAAATATTTGGTTGCTGCCTATAATGTGTCAATTCTAGTTTTGTTATGTTTTTTAAATACTTATTTTCTATAAAAATAATATTTTAACCATTGGTTTTTATCATTATTTCAGTAAAGTACAACTATGAATTAACTTCACTCAACGATAGATACATGCATTTAACAAATTACTCAATAAATAGATTGTCTAAGAATTATACGCCCAATGAGGACTTCGCGGCCTGTGAAGGACATAAGTGGTAAGCATTGTATTTATTATGATGATTGTTAATTTTTGTATTAAGGTATAGGGCAAGAATTTATAATTACAAACTTTATTTTAGTGCAATTCTTAGGGCAAAGGGACAAAGGGCCTGAATAAAAAGTCAAATTTAGAGTGATAAAATAAAGAATAAAGAAAATCCAATTTTCTTCCATCGAAAAGCTTCTTGCTTATAATAACTGGTTGAGGATCAACCCTTTTCGTTGGAGGAATACTATCCTCCATCTATACATATAAAAGATCTGTAGAAATCGGGGAGCGTTGCTACATTGATATAGAACTCAAAAATATCCAGCCTTTATTTGTCTTCTTTCAACTTAAAATCTTGTGAATAAATATTTCTAATTTCGGAATTCACACGAGATCAGAAATTACGCGGGTGAAACCGCATGGCATGGCTAGTAGATTCATAGAAATTATTTGAAAAGTATAGTGAGTAATAAATATATTGTTTACAGGACACTCCAAACCCTGTTCCAATACCTAAAGACTGATAAGAACGTAGACACAGACGCGCTGTGGTCGTCCATCAAGGACCTAGTGATTAAGACCATTATCTCCGGCGAGGCCAGCATCAGTTCCCTCACGAAGGCCAATATCACATCGAGGTATAACTGTTATGAACTGTTCGGGATTGATGTACTGCTCGATGAAGATTTGAAGCCTTGGTTGTTGGAGGTATGTTATCATTTTTAGTTATGAATATTATCGTGGCGTCACGTGACGTCACAATTCCTAAATCGCGATGTCGAAATGTTTTCGCCGCTAAGCATATATACCACTTCCAAACATCAATCCTCGACCGGCCAGTCCTGTGGTTCGGACTGGTCGAGGATCCTCCCTTTTCGTTGGAGGAATAATACCATCCTCCACATTATTATTAACTTTAGTATAGTAGTTCGTATTTTAAGGAATTTATGAAAATTAAAAGTATAGATGCAATACTACTTCATGTTATTGTTGCGAAATTATATTTGATGTTTTGTTTACTCACACGTAAATACATATAATTTTTTCATCCTGTATGGAATATTAGCTTATATATTAGTGAATAGTAGATTGATGCAATTAATTTAATAAAAATATAACATTTGCATGTTTGTAAAATTTAATGTACTGGTTCAAAATTTATTTTATTGCTTGATATCTTTTATATAGCTACATAAATTGTTACTAGCTGGTAAAAGATTTGGGTACTGCTAATCTGTATTGAACCAAGATGCGGGTAGGACAAAGAATGATAATTATATGTAGAAAGTAATAAAGTATTGAAAACTAACAAATATTTTACAGGTAAACATATCGCCCAGTTTGCACAGTGCCTCGCCTCTGGACATTCACGTGAAAGGTCCTCTAGTTTCCACAGTGCTGAACATAGCTCAATTTCAAGTGCCCATCAAAACTAACATTGAGATGCTGTCCAAGGATAAACCTCATAAGTTGGTGAGTGTGCAACATTTAAATTCTGCGAATATTATAATTGTGTGTGTTTGTGTCAATCAGACCGTAACATTGATATATAAAAATTCTTAATGCACGTTCAACAATAACAAAAATAACGCTCGAAACTGGAGCAAAACATGAGTAAGGGGCTGACTTCTCGCTTACTCAATTTTACATACCTAGTCATACATCAACAAATATTTTGGAAAATTTAACCTTTTGCGAACTTCTTGAAGTTGTTATTTCAATGTTTGCAATGTTCTTACACTGACAATCGGCCTTTGAAATTTGGCTGTATTATAGTTTTAAGACAAAAAATTATTAAATTTTAATCACATGTTACTTCCTATAATAATTCATAACTACGACAAATACCAATCAATAAAGGTTTTTACTTAAGGTAAATACGATATCCTAACCTTATTTAAACTTCTTGACATAATATTATAACAATTTCTCAACGAACACTGACATTTTGAACGAAAGTGTCTAAACGCGGGTGACGCGACATTACTTGAAATGAGTGCACAGTTTTAAATTGTGCACTTGTTTCTTACCGCCGTATTTGTGACTGGCTATGTATATAGCTGGATTAGGGGATAAGATAACTTTTATTGATCTATAGACCGCTAATTAAACGCGAGTGAAGCCGCAGGCAGAAGCTATTTAATAAAAATATATCTCTTAATAAATAATAATATTTCTAGTTCAATTGTTTTCCTTTTATTACAAAGAATTTTTTTTTATTATTGCTTTATTTTTCTTTTAAGGCTGGTTTACCCTACGATAGCAGATTGTACACAGTATATTTATCAAAAGAAGAAAGAGACAAACATATAATTTACACAAACATGGAAGACCGAGATATGGTGAGTTCAATTTACTCAGTCTATTTTTTGGGCCATGTTGTTTATAAGGCAGTATATATGAAAATAAATAATAAGTGTAACAAAGTAAATTATTTTATTTTATTTATTTATTTAAATCAGTTAACGGACAAATACATTGTACAAACCCATATTAAATACATATCCAATAAATACCTTATAGATTAATTCATCCGCGAAGACGCGCGCCACAATTCTTCTCAATCGTTGATAGTGATATGTTAGCTTCCGCTTGTATCAAGTTTTATAGGTACACACTAATTAGTAATTACCCATGTGTGCACACGCACAATAAAATAAATAGATTAATCAAGACAAAGTATTGCGATCATAGTAAATTTTTTTCAAATTAAAAAATTGGTGTGGCGCGTCGTCATGGATGGCACTATCTATACAGACTAACATACATAAAATATAGTACAAATTACAAACAAAAAATTTGGACCAAATGTCACTAAACTATAAATAAATATTCCAGTACCTTCGAGATATCCTCTCAACCCTCACACCAGACGACGTCCGTCACCTCATACAAGCGGAGGACGAGCTCACGCAAACCGGCGACATGGAGCGGGTGTTCCCCAACAAGGACTCGCATAAGTA
>LQNK01002155.1:27735-53986 GCA_001586405.1 Phoebis sennae | reverse complement strand
AGGTACTACAACCGCCTGTTCGACGCCTGGGAGACGAGATACGGTGACAATAGGGACCCTGGTGAGATTCTATTTAGTAATCATTGCTCGCTCCGAGTATAAATCAAGACCTTTCATTTGATACCACACTTGGCTTTGGTCACAAAACTATATTCATATGAAAATTGCATCTGACCCCCCATCCCATCTTCGTAACCCCCTATTTCGCTCATCTTTGAACTCGACATTTTCTTTTCTAATTCTCAAAATCATTAAGCAAGTGGATGTTTAGTTCACACAAACCGGTCACACAAATTAATATGGCGAGCGAGTCCTTATCTCGCTCTTGGTTATATGGAATTTATGGAAGTGGTACCCAGTCGGGATACATTTAATTTTTGTCAAAAAAATATTCATTAAACATAACAGGCTTACAAAAAGTATCTCTGTACTCTTGGGTAAACTCATTTTAAACTCGCATTTTTTAACAGCACTACTCTATGGGCCAACTCGACTCTAAAAACTAGCTTCTCTCGGCAAATATAACTAAAATAAATACAAGAATAACTTGTCAATTAACGATATTTAGATATTCGCACAAGGCACTTCATAAACTACATAATGAGTAATTGTAGCTTGATATAGTGTTCATATTACAATCTGGATTACGAAAAATAATTTAACGTTATGAAATTTACTCATTACTTACCACACAACAAAAAACAACATTAAAAATCACTCACTGTACTGCATAAATACTCTAAAATATTGTCTATTTCTTTTATGTACCTATGTCAAAAGAAAATCTTATAACTAAAAAAAAATCTTATAACAACTATAGCAATCTTTACTTAGACTTTCAACAACACTAACGACATTTTTCTTTGCAATAAGCATGGGTAGTGAAACGCAATTTGTAACATTCCAGGTCTCGAGCTGCTCCGCAACCTGTGCGACATCGGCTACCACCTGGAAGTGCCGCCCGTGCCGCTAAAGGTAAACAATTCAGCACTTTCCCCCTCTCTGTCAGCACTGTCGGCGATTTCCGCACTCTCAGCAATTTCCGCACTGTTAGCGCTGTCGGCAATGTCGGCCTTGTCGCCGGTGACTGGCCTCAAGCGGTGTCTGCACGCTGTCCTAGCTTTTATATCCTTGTTGAGAACGCTGTGGTGATTTGCGTTTGTGAGGTTATTGGTGCAAATAAATAATAAAATTAATAAAAAAAAAGTTGTTCACTATCACCTTTACACTTTTACTTAAACTCTGAAAGTGTTTTCAATTTGTTCGAATGTTACATTAGTGTCACAAAACGGGAAAAATTATTCATAGTTGCATTCTATATTTTAGTCGTAAACCGCGTCTTATTTTTAGAGTATTGTATTATTACTATGAAACCTCATAAATGCAAATCATTTCGTTTCGGTTTCGGGTTATGGGATGAGTTTGTTTGTAAATTAACAGTGATTTAAACAAACATTGGCTTATTTTGAAACACATCAATGCTTTAAAATTGTCACCGTTACTTTACATGCGACTCGCGTCAACTTTCGTATCTTTTACGTCCAATTCCATATACAAATGTTTAATTTATTTGAGATATTTATTATTATTTATTTATATTGGCTTGCTTTATCCCCTGGGTTCTATGGTGTAACGTCTATATAATAATATCTATGCTCTTTTTTTATAAATTGCACATTATTTTTAAATTTCCCAATATCCCTATATCGGTGGTTATTTACCTATAATTAAAAGTATGATATATCAATGTTTCCTTTACTTACCTTTTAACTTAAATATATAAAAAGTATGCTCCCTTTTTATAAAAATTACACAGTTTAAGACCAATTTATTTCGATGTTTTCAAATTTTTTTACACTTACAATGTCACATTAGACATTTAACACAAAGTGAATTTGATATACGAAGTTAGATAACTTTGTTAAGGAAAGATATTCAGGATACATTTAATTGTAACAAAATTGCTAATTTACTCGTTTATTTAATGTATATTTTGATTATGGCTGACCGTCAGGGCAAAGTGACAAGCGCACTTAGGAGAACGTACTTGGGTTGTAAACGCGTCGCTCACAGTAAGTGCGTAGACTGCAACAGATTCGCAATGTGGCCAAAAACAACAGAGCGACACTTTTATTATCTGTATTCGGACACTAGTGGTGCCATAGACAATTATAGACGTTTCAAATTTAGAAATAGAACTCGTGATTTTTACAGCTAGAAAACTTTTCAAGTATACAGCTAGGTTTCTGTAAAAATGTTATTAACATAGATTTATGTGTTAGGAATGTTTTATATCTGGTTGTTCCTTGATGCATGACGGAAAAGTTTAATGAATACCTTTTTTTTAATTTGATGTTCCTATTTACAAACGATAAATTTGTATTTTTATTAATTGCTTTTAATATTTGCAGTTAATTTAGTCACGTGTGATAACAGGAGATGTTTTATTTAGTACAGTAAATGATCCTGAAGGGCTTATATCACACTGTTAAATAGTTAATCAGTAGTCAAGTATATTGTATAAAATTTTTACTATTTTAGAAAAATAAAAATGAATTACTAAACATTTGTGAAAAGTTTATAGTATTTTTTTGAACAGATGTGTAGAATAGATATATAAAATTTTGTTAGATTTTGAAGTATATAGGCTTCATAAAACATTCGTAATTTTTATAAAAAAATCATTCACTGCCATTCAACGATTATATTAGACGAATTAAAGTGTTCTAAATGAAAGTTGTTAAAGGATTAGGTGGACATATAATGTAGCCGCTAAAATATTGTTGTGTGATTGTTTTTAGTCGGCCAAGTATTGGAAGCTAGACAATGTTTGTGAAATTACTCTTTTATTATCCGCATCCACCGTCTGAAGGTAATTACACATGTTTATATGTCGATAGAAAAGTGTATGTGGTTGTATTTACGGAGCTTCTTTTTAATAATTTTTATATCGCGTGTATAGTCCATTTTTATTTGTATACATATTGTTTGGTAACATTAAATGTATATACGTATATTATATTTGTATTGTTTTATGGCTACTCTGCTATATTATTTTATTTTTATACCATATTTAAAATTCTATTAATTTTGTCATTTTACTCATATTAATGTGGATGCTTTATCATTAACCTTTCTTCCCAAAAATATTGCAGTTATTATCAATTTATTATCATAGCACTATGCTTGTTTTATAAACCATTGACCTACAAAAAACTACAATCATACTGACCTAAGTTTAATTTTTTTGTAGAAGACTCCATAAACATCAATTTCTTCTTATTACCTCTTTAATACTTATATAATATGGTCGAATACCTTACAATACTTTCTCACATTTAACTTCTTGCTTCAGACAAATTCACCTTGCTTTTGGTGGAAGGTAATCACTTTATCATGTACAGATTTTATTGTTTCGCATGACAGTTCATTGATGAAATCCATTTTGTTCGAATAGATACAAAATGGGTTTTAAGAAAACGTGTAGATGTAGTGACGTCATCCATAATCCTTTTCGCTCCCCGAATTCATGCTTCTCACATCACGAATTAGACACCTTTAAATTTAATACGTAATTTTGTTGAATATATCTTTCACAAACAATTTTGGTTTTACATTCTATAAACAATAGTTTCCATTAGCAATACCAACCGCTAGATGTCGCTTTAAAGATTTTTAATCCTGCTAAAAGTTTAGTTAAAGTTTCTATCGATTTAAGCTTTAAGGTGGCATTTAGATGATTCAGTAAAACTCTGCCCAGAAAAGCGATTTAGCGAATGTTTTGGATTACATTGATACGGTTTTTAATAAAGTAATGTGTGTTTTGAAAGTGTAGCTACAAGCTCACGAATATGGTGCTTTCCATTGCAATGATAACCTGTATTCAATGTATTCTACAAACATAACATCTATGCTAAAACGCTTACAGTTTTCCCACGTTTATAAGTCACGACTTTGTTCCTGCGCAGTAATTGATATAAGAATATAGCGCGCACTTTGTTTTCAATGGTTAATTCAAAATATTCTCGATTGTAACCTTTCTAAGCCTTTATACTTCGTTGCTAGATTCAACTATATTTAAATTGTTTCTTTTCGATTTCATCTCTCAATTTTATTAAAAATGCATTCCCCAGAAATACTTTTGGTTTACATTCCTTCTACCAAATTTAGATTGCCAGATTGCCCTTCGTTAGGCTACGCTAGCATACTGCGCAGGTTGTAGGTAGTGTCGCGTGACTTATCGTGGAGCTGAGCAGAGTGTAACACCCCGTCCCTCCCGTCCCGTGGCGTGTTGTAGCGGGCGGCGGCTGAGCTGAGCGCGTTGGATTGCAGAATGATGTGGACGCGCCGTCGCCCGCGCCCTCGGAGCGCCCCTCCGCGCCCTCGCTTCCCTCGCGCGGCTCCTGCGCCTCGCTGGGCTCAGTGCCGCCGCGGCCGTGCGGCGAGGCGGTCGTGCCGCGCGCGCCCCCCGCACTCGAACCGCGCGCGTAACACCGACCTCAATATGAACAAATGCGACGGCGACGACCAGCGAGATGATGAATTGAAGCCGGAAGATGGTGGTGCATGAATCAGATCTCCGGGTTGGACTTGAGATTGGGATCTGTTTATTTCTTACTTGCTGTGTTTTGTAAACAATTTGTATACTTAATATCTCGCTAGCTTGACAATGGGACAAATGTATTGCTGAATAAAAACGCATTTCCACGTTTTGAGCAGGTTACCAGAATAATCAAAGTTTGGTGGTTAAACCACAAGATTAACAAGTACATATAAAACAAATTAATTAACATGGCATGATTTTGAATTAATCAGTGCACATTTATTTCTTGTCTAAATACCTACAGTACAGTTTATATTCATTCCCGGTGATAAAACTCCACTATAATACTTGATAATAACTGTTATTTATTTGTTAAGTCAATGTCTTTCAATCAAGTAGTTATTTCGGGCGAAATCTTTACATTTCGAACTCAGCAACAAAACATGAGAATTGTTTACAAAATACACCAGGTGAGGTCAGAAAATATCTTGGGATATGCATTTGTACATCGACCTCAAAGGGAAGCTACGTCGCCGTGCGCCGCGCTGTGGAAATCTTCAGTCGATGCCGCATTTTCCAATCGCTTTTATTTTAATGCATGATTTAGAAACTTCTAGTTTTACAATGTTTAAATATGTTTGAAAATTAAATATTGTCGGATAATGTTGACTATTGTATACCATGTTTGAACTAGAACGCATGACATGTTTTTTTTAGAAAAATAATTTCGGTTTTTTAAATTTAAATTGAAAGGAAATCTGTCCTGAGTCCTAGTTCCCCTTTAGCCAAGAGCTTATGTAAGATTGTTGTGAAATTTTAAAATAAAACGTACTTTGCAAATTTCAGTCTAAATGTATATTGACATTCCTGACTAAAATTATGTTCACCTTTAAAATAATAAAAAATGTAAAATCGAAAAGAAAAAGACAAAATTAGGGTAAATTATAAGGTTTCATAGCTTGAGTGTAATCCAAAAAAATACGAATGCTTCAATTCATTAGCCGTTGTTTACAAACAATAACTGGAATGTCGATAGTTAGGATTATGAGCACAAGTTGATTTTCTTTGCTTGTAACTATGCTGTTGTTTAAAAGTTGGTATAAGGCAGTTTTCTCAAAATAAATGATATATATTTCTTTAAACAAATTTACTGATACAAGAGTTTAGACTTTTTCACTTTTACGTATTCTAATTCTTTCGTATCATCAAAATATCGTATTTATTAAATTTAAACGTACATAAAAATAACGAATTTGTCATTACTTATTAAATTAAATAAAAAGTAAATCTTCGATACCAAATCTGTAACCACTTGAATTGTATAATAATAATTAATTAAATTTATTCTTATCTGTATATACAAATAAATAATCATCTATTAAGCAAAGTAAATCAATTTGTCGAAGTATGTGTTCAATGTACACCTAGTGTTGCTAGTATAGTATGTTTGATAAGTATGTGATGTCAACAAATCGTGTTCGAAAATTAAAATAAATCCTAGTATCGAACTTTGCCTTTACAGCATTTCTTTTTAAATTAAATTCGTGTTTGAACTTCGAAGCTGTGGCTGTAAATTAAAAATATATATAATATATATATTTAAAATTAGAATTGGAACTATAATTAATTTTGAATTATTTTCATCTTTGATGTTACATTTCGCTTTGTGCCTACAATCCTTAGGAATTAAATTGTCTTGTAATAGGTTTTTACGCATGTATGCATTAAAATTATATTTTTAATTGGACCGACTTCATTTGTAATTGTAACATTCCTGAAGTTGGTGGCATTTGTTTAGTTTTATTTTACAGAATATTTCTCATGTATTCTAAATCTTTAATGATATTTTTACTCAAGCTGAACAAATTAACTATTAAGATAATAAAATCGTACTTTAGTGTTTGTCTTATTTTGATCTGAATTAAAGAAATTTAATTAAAGAGGAAATGCCAAAAAATATTTGTGTTTATTTTCAGAAAAATAAAACTTGGAGATGCCGGGGATCGAACCCGGGGCCTTTCACATGCAAAGCGAACGCTCTACCACTGAGCTACATCCCCGATGCAACATGTAACATAATATTTAATGTACTTGTATGGAGAGAAAAATTTGTTTATTAATCTATAAAACACCGAATTGTTTTGTTTTCCATAAGAGGATTTCAGGAGACTCATTGAAGACAATGAACGTTAATCGTTAACTCTATATGAAGAGTTACTTAAATATAAAGGGCTTTCTGTTAGGTGTTGTATGTACCTCTATACATCAGCAGAGGCATACGCGGACGTCATCTGCAGATGTCGTCCGCGGTTGTGAAGGTATGTCTGTAACTAGACAGCAGTTGTAGGTAATTTGCGTTTGCCTAAGCATCGGCCATACATCGAAAGATGACGTCTACGTATGCGTCTGCTGATGTGTAGAGAGACCTTAGACCTTACCTTCTCATAGAATAATAACCTTATAGGATAATAGCCGAGTAGACAGGCGTCTAGGTATTGGTCATATTATACCGAGACGGTCTGTACTTTTATCATTACCTGCTTAGTATTCTATAACGTCTTGTACGATTAGTTACGATAACACAAGTTTAAATTATTACTTTCGATAAGAAAGTGTGAATTTATTTTACATGCATTCAGTATAACAAGGTTAAATATATAAGGATCCATAAGTAGATGGATTTAACAAAGTACAATTAAAGCTGAAGTTACAAAAAACTTTAAAAGTAATAAATTATGGCTAAGGCTTAGCAATAACTGAATAAATGTGTATTCCTTGTAATACTCATACGAGGAATTAATTCATTTTTTGTTCGCAAAAATTTACTCTTCGTCTTACGATATCGTTAGTGCACATCTTGAGATAGACGTATTAGGAACTTGTATTAATTAAACAGTAGGGGAGTTTTTTCGGCCCGTATTTCTTAAGATGTGAAAATAATGACTCATATATCCAAATCAAAATATGTGGATTTACTATAAGAAAGTAAATGTCATGAAATTCATTTTAACCGATAATAAAGACAATTTATTTGTGAAAAGAAGTCGGTAGATATTTGTTGATTTCGTTTTAATCAAATAAGTCAGGGTCTCTGTTAGTGAGATTATAAAAGAAGACTAAAAAAATAAAACAATATTGTAAATAAATAATTTTTTATTTCAACACGCACAATATAAATAAGATCCATACAGTAAAAATAAAATGCGTTATCTAAATAGACATGATTTTTATAAATATTTACCTACGACTAGAAAATATAACATTCTATGACAATAACACCATGTTGATAACAATTAATACTGGCTGAGAACAAATATAGATTTATACCAACAACCTTCCACCATCTATGGGATAACAACAACCTGTAATACTCCTTGCCGCATCACTCGCAAGATAAGCAATTAGAGAAGCGACCTCATTCGCTTCCACGAGCTTCTTCATTGGTGTACCTGCTGCTATATTCTTTGCGTAATGATCTATTTGGTCTTCAGTTAACCCAATGTCTTTTATAATATTGGTTTTTACGAAGCCAGGATTGACGGAGTTAACTCTCACTCCGTCCGGCGCTAATTCTAAAGCTACGCATTTTGTAAATTGATCGATTGCGGCTTTAGACATATTGTACGCTAACGTTGCCGTGTTGGGTCTAGAGCTGCAGATGCTGGATACATTTATAATGCAACCCTTACTCAGGATCAGATGAGGTGTCGCTAACATTGTGAGATGAAAAACAGCCCGTGTATTTACCGCCATTATTTTGTCGTAGCTTTCCATGTCCGCTTTCTTAATTCCTCCCATTGAAATGATACCGGCATTATTTACTAGCACATCCAATTTGCCGAACGTTTCAATAGTTTCATTTATAATTCGTTCCAAATCTCCATCTTCAGTAACATCTGCCACGATTGTGAGGGGTTTTATTCCTTTCGCCTTTTCGCAGTATAAAGCAATTTTATTTAAATTATTTTCTTTACGTCCAACGAGCACTAATTTCGCCGATTGTTTCGACAAATGTATAGCTGTTGCAGCTCCAAGACCAGAGCTGGCACCGGTTATGAGCACCACTTTATCATTGAGATCCATCTTATTTATTTATAAAAATTATATTTCGGTCAAAAAAACAAAGCATAAAAAAAATGTCTAGCATAAACACGTTAAATTAAGGCACTGGAAGGAAGTACAGTAAACAAGTCTTTCATATGCACAGACAATACGGCTAAGATCATAGGACCGTAGATGTAATGGTTATCATATATACTGTATACATAACCAGTTACGATAATGTTGTCAGCGTCGGCCAATCCATTTTTAAAACGTCACTTACGGCTTGCCAACATAAGCGCACAATGTCAATTCCACGTTCAATGCAATGACGGGCTTATCGTGCCGAACAAACGTCACTGAAGTCACACAAGGAATATTTCATAAATTCATACATGAAAATGAAATGAAACATCGTGAGACGAATTGGATCTAATATTGACTTAACGCATTTACTTTCATTTTTGTAACCTATTTCTATAAGTTTTGCAGAAAATAAATATTTAATGAGGCAATATATTGCTAGGCCGTTCTTCAGTGACGCCATCCGACCAAAATTGAAAGAGGTTAGAGACAGAGAATTAATGGAGAAATGGCGCGCTATTTGAATTACTTCTCAAGTTATGAAATGATAAGTTCAATGTGTTTTTTGGTTCAACCTTGCGGGATGTGCATTTTCCAATATGCTAAAACAATCTACATTACACAGAACATTTGTTTCTTTCAACAATCATGCCCCCTAACCTATATCATATAATTAAATATACTATGCCATACTCATAGTAGACAGTGCAAAGAATGCAGAGTCGTTGCACGAAACTGAAACAAAGACCGGATTACTATATATCTATCTGTGTATAATATGTGGATTCGGGAACCGTCTTCAAGAATGTCGAAAATTGGTATATGTAAAATTTTAAAACCGATATGTAATTTTAACGTTTCCCTAGGCCGGTATTTTTACGTCCCGGTAATCCCCGTCAAAAAATTGACATTTTTATATGGAATTTATGAAAGATGGTCATTAAAAACTCAGTTCTTTAGTTTGTTCTTACAATGAAGAAATATTTAAATAGAATAGAATAAAAAAAATTAGTCGAAGACTTTCGAAAGTAGTGAATGGAGTAGTTACATTTATTTATTTTTAAAATGAATGAATTTTTTTTCTCTAATGCATGCTCACCGATATTGTCCGTCTTATATTTTCAAATATCTTTATTAAATCTAACTTAAAAAAGTACGCCCAGAATTGACCTCCGCGTTTTTTGAGAAGTTACTTAAAAATAAAAATGAATGCAACCAACGCTTAAATCGTATTGAAATTGCATCGAAAACCACATTTAATATTGTATAAGAAGCTGGCTTTTCCGTAAGACTTAAAATTTACCAAGAATTATTTATTATTTCGTTTGTTTATCTTAGTTAAAGTCGTGTGGACCCAGCAGCGACCTCCCCGGCTAAACTGGCGCTCTTTGCTATGATTTACTGAACTTATTTGATTTATCGAATAAACGTGACCATTCTATATTTCGTATTGTTTATAACTTGGAAATCTATTTTGTGCGCCAATTTATTACAATGTTGACAAGACGGCTATAGTTTTCGATGCTGTTCATGAATATTAGATAATAATCTGTGATTGAATATCTTTATCAGATTATTGCTGGCTTCCGCTTAAATTGGAGTAAATAGCTAATTTGGACAACAACTTGTGTATGATCAATTTTGAAATGGGTAAAATATGACGATGTTTCATAAATAATATGTTTACCTAACTGCAGGTGTCACTGGATTTTAAACAAAATAATGTAACATTTTAAAAAGTTGAAGTAAGTTTAAAAGTCAATTAAAAATGAACTTAGGCGCGTTTCATTAATTTAAACTTTAATGTAAGGAGTTGTTTCGATTTAAATACGCAACAAAAAATACAATCAAATTTAAGTAAAAAATAAGACATAATAATATATGTATATCTTATTTACTTCAACTATACTTGGTTTCATGATTAAACATATACCTATTTATAAGTACTGCAAAGAGCTTTCGTTAAGTATATTTTATTGGTCGACTTATTCATAATCATAAAATATTATTTTCTTTTATAAAAAGTGTTACTTAAATTGTTTTCTTACATGCTGTTACAAGTAAGCAACCAGTAAGTCGTATCTAAATCATTCGATATCCGTTTCTGGGGCAGGACATTCATCCAAGATCACATTTACATATAAAACATTCCAATATATCAATTCGACCACGAATGCAATTTGTGAATGGAGCCCATAAATAACTATTTCCCGTTTGACACATAGCGACCCTTCACAGAAGCGGGCAACACCGTTCTGTTTTCCCGCCATTATTTGACAGATGCGTTCCGAATTTGAAAACCGGAAGCATTCCAACCCGCGCAAATCAAGTGTGAAATTCAATTGAGCGGCTATAAATTTTGACGGTTTGAAAAATTCAACGTTTTGGGTTTCCCGTTGCTTTGATTATTTCCTGAATTGAAGTCTATAAGTATTTTACATGTATTATTTGCGTATTTATACAGCTGAAAATCAATGTTAGAATTAAGCGTGATAAGTCCAGTGTTATAACTAAAACAACCATCGGGGATGTAGCTCAGTGGTAGAGCGTTCGCTTTGCATGTGAAAGGCCCCGGGTTCGATCCCCGGCATCTCCAGTTTTTATGCTTATAAGTAATATAAAGGAATAAAAATTTAATTTACGTCCTATATAATATGTATTATTTTGACAAAGTATTACTATAAATAATTTTTTGTCTAAATAATATTTATCTATCATGGATCTGACTTCTTGGATAGAATAATGCAGTTAGATGAATGAGAACCCCACAATCATTTTTTTGTCTATAGTTGCTTAAATATTGTCCATTACACACAATTTAAACGAGTATAAATTTCAAAACTGTACTTTTATAGCTTTTATTTGATTTTATATTTAAGAATATCTATTTCCAACATCTATTTTAATAGAATATTATTGATTATCCTTATTTCGATAAGATCTATCAGTAATAATGTTAATTATTAACTGGCAATGAAATTTAACAATACGCATATCTCGCGCGCATTGCCTTTAAATATTTATCCATACGTTACCTAATCTGTGGTAACACATAAGAACCAAGGTACTAAATCCTTGGTTTATAGGCCAGGCCATTCCATACCAATCGGAGGATTACACCATCCATCAGGAGCACGCCGCGATCCATCCAGCAAACTGCGCTGTGCTTCTACCATTACGCTGAATCTTTTATTTTAAAGGCTGCACTGAATGAAATACTATGGAATTATTGGGGATTGCTTGATAGTGTGGTTTCGGTTTATTAGGCTATTGGTAACAAATAATTGAATTAGAATGGAATGTGATTAAAAAATCGCTTAAATATCTCTTGAAGATGACGATATATTTTATTTTGTTTAGGAAGTTGGTTAAAAAGTATGACATGTAGATGATTGCAGATAGTGAAATTGTAGCTTCTTATTTTTATTTTTAATCTCTATTTATTATGAAGAACCTTTTTAATAATTAAGCAGCTTTGAAATTTATTTAAATAAGATTTTAGCTAATATCAATAAATCGTTAAATATAAAAATAATTGATAAATAGATCTTTGACAGTTTATTTTTCACCACTACCTAAACCAAATTTATGTTTTTTATTTACTTATGAATAGATTGTGTTTGTTTCTGTAAAGTGTACATTCGTAATTAAAACGGAATTCCCGAATTTTTCTCAATTTCTCCAAGATCCAATAAAGAAATGCAAATGAGGTGTGGCTAAGAATTATTGCTCTGGTTGGGGCTGTCCGACTTTCTATCGATTCTTTTGATTTGATTATAAATATTTATTGTTACAATTACAACATGTGCTAAATTGTGTGTTTTATTTTTTTGCAAAATTTGCAACGCAGCTTAAATAAATATGCACTAGACTTTTTCATATTCCTTTATAAGAATAAGATAGTATATATAAAGGTCAAATGTTTAAGAGAGTGCTTATTAAAAAAAAAAACAAAATCTTAATTTTGAGTAATTTTACGAAAAATAGTTCTGTATTTCATAAATATACAACATAATATGCACATTATACTTCAATGTTAAAAAACACGGTTAATAAATTCCGCTCTATATAATTGCCTTAATTCATTAATTGGTCTTAACGGTAGTAGAAAAGATGCACGTCTTAAAAATAATATTTATAAGACTTGACATGCATAGCCACTCCTTATCGATAAATCGGTCTTCACGGTACATCACTAGTCTGTCCCCCACGTACTGTAAAAAAGTTTTTATAGCTAATTCCCCGCGTGCCATTATGAACCCGTCGATACTTGTAAATGAACTCGAGATGACTCCGCCATTGTTTACTGCCGTTTGTTCGTGGATTACGTTTGTTTATGTTTTGTGGCGTTTTATTGCAAGTAAAAAACATTAATAACAAAGACTTCATAAGTTAAAAAGACAATTATTCAACTAGATAGGCATTACATTTTTTATAAATAAGTCTTACACCCGTATTCTAAGAGGCTACCTTAATTTTACTTCCACTCAGGTTACGTCAAATATGACGTATGACAAATTTCAATCGAACATTCATTATTGAAATAACATAAAAATACAATATTTTATTAATAAATATATCGATGTAACGGATTGAGGTGCTAAATTTTCTACTCCAAAATTTTCTTATCGTGAGTGGACGTTAGTAAGTATACAGTTTTTTTCTGACTCAGAATGTAAATATTCGTTGACAGAGGTTGAGTGAAGTCGAGGAATGCTCGAGATACGAATTAGAATACGGGTGTTAGTATAAAATTGTTCAGCTTACAGTTTATACACAAAAACTTGGAGATGCCGGGGATCGAACCCGGGGCCTTTCACATGCAAAGCGAACGCTCTACCACTGAGCTACATCCCCGATATTTAATGGAATATAATAATTAATATCATGTATTACACTATTAAGTAAATAACACTGTCTGGGGGTAATTATTTCCAATTGAACAAATACAACTGTTTCTTTATGTAATACTTTTGGTACCGTTAAACTTTGTCAAGGGAAAAAAGTAGTAATAAGTTTATATTAAAGTACAAAATAGTTTAGTGCAGGACGTAATTTATAAGAAGAAAAACTTCTAATAGTTGTTGCTTGTTAAATATAAAAATGTGGATATTCCGTGTATCGATTCGGGGCCAACTCTACTACAGAGTATTAAATAATTAATTACTGCTGATATTTATTTAAATATATTTATAACATGTGGTTAAATATCAATACTACTTATCAGTTCAAACTTAACATAGAATAACAACTTCTTATATAATGCTTCTTTTATATCCCTAATATTTAAATCAACTTCAACAAAAGGTGGAAGTTTCGACCGTATTTTTCTTTCAAACAGAGATCCAAGCTGTATCTTTTGACATATTATCAGCGACAGTTGTCCATATCTGATCGTGTTCAGCCGTCATACTTGAAAAATATATATATTTAATTAAATACGTCAATATCAGTATTATTATTATATATGTGAGCTATATATTTAATGTTGATGGAATGAAGGCGTACTTAGTAATGAGTTTGCATTTATTAAATTTTTGTACACCTACATATTATGTATTATATCATATGTCACTTTAAATCTTAACGACCATGAATGCCGTAATAAATAGAAAAACGATCTTAAACACGTCTTGTCCGAAAACCAGCGCTGCAGCGCCAGATGCGTTGCAGTTTTTGTGCTGATGGCAAGTCGTTTTTGGCATCATGTTACGGAAGAGTAAAAACTGTTTTATTTATATTTTTTGTTTGCATGTATGATGCCAAATAAAGGATTCTATTCTATTATTACTCTGTATGTTACCGCACATCTTCGGCATCAATGGACCGATTTGTCGTCTGATAATCCGTGTGGAAGACATCCCTGGGAAATCCTCGAAAACCAACAGAATAAGCTCTGCGGTTAAGTTTTAATTATGTGTAGCCATTAAACTCTCAGACTGAGACTAACTCTAATGTGGAGGGTTATACACTAATGTTAGTATGTCACTAAAAATGTAAAAATAATAACATTTTCCCAAATATATATTCAACTTCTTCACACAAAGTAGAAAATAACTTTTATTTTATTTTTGAAATCTATTCGAAGTCGATGAAAAATCTTATTAATAAGTAAAGGATTTGTAAGGAATTGTTAAAATAAAGAATTTGATTGTGCACTTATGCGTATTAAAAAATCTCGATTTATTTTATTCCAAGGAGAATTCAATGTAAAAAACTGGAGATGCCGGGGATCGAACCCGGGGCCTTTCACATGCAAAGCGAACGCTCTACCACTGAGCTACATCCCCGATGTATAATGGAATATAATAATTAACGACATGTGTAAAATTATATTGAATGGAGGTAATTAGTTAAAATTGAACAAACAGAAAAACAAAACAATAAAGATACTATTAAATTACAGAAATGGTTTTATAAATTGCGCATATTATGTATAAAGGCTAACAATAAAATTATACTTGAAGAAAATAAGCTATTACTTTTTCAGACAAATTTTGACTAAGTTAAACAAATTTACATGAGTGTGTTAGATTGGATAAGACAAAAATTATTACTTTTTCTTCTTATCGGTACTGATAAAAAATAAAATATCTATGTAGTGAATGCAAATAAGTTGGAAAATTGGATTTTATTGTTTAAGCAGTTTATTGTAAAGCAGGGCTGTTTAACCTTTTTTTGCCAAGAAACACACTCAGGAACCACGACGTCAATATTTTTAAAAAAGGCAAGTTCGGTTCAAATAAGTTTTCTACTAGCGACGTCTGTGGACCACTGTTTTAAAGGTAATAGGAATACAGTTTTAAGTTTAATTTAATATTGTGTGATTGATGCGCAAATTCATTTCATACATTCATTCATTGATCCTCCTGTCACTCGTTGGCTATCTAGACTTCTTCTTCTTCTTTTTACTAATGGCTTCCCATCAAAGATGGATTCCGCCAATGTCAAGTGACCGCAGGAAGGCTATCTAGACAATGTGACAGCTATAGACGTCTTTATATTGGATGTAGGTCTTTCCTAAGACACTGTCATTTATAAATAAGACAGTTATCCTGCTAACTTTATATATGTGAAAGTTTGGATATGTGGATGTTTGTGTAAATCACGCCACAACTACTGAACGGATTTTGATGAAATTTCGTAATAGGTGGATTATTATTGACCCCGGGTTTAACGCAAATCCCCGGGCTAAGAGATAGTAAAACTGCATACTAGGATTTTATATTATGTATGAAGTACATATTTTTGTTTCTCAATCACAATAAATAATACGACTCTAATTCTTACTTAGCCTTAGTAACAAATTATGAAGTGAAGACGTCTTTTAAATCTCTATTCAACTAAATTTCTTTTATAATTTTATTATTGTTTACTGATGATTTGGAAGACAGTACAGAAGAAATATAGGGTATATTTTAATGATTGGGTAATTTATTATGATTCTAAATAAATTTAGTTATGCGAAGAGCATTAGAACTCATTTCGTTTGTCTCAAGGCATATAATATAAGATTTTATTAAACTATTCCATTAAGAGCGGTCCCTAATTATTCAGTATGGGCACTAAATCATGAGGATGTCAGGGGCGGAAGACTCTGATGACATTCCGCCAGCCCATAAAAATATCTCCACGTGCCAAATGAGGGACTTAACCCTATTAAATGAGGCTTAGATATGTTATGTACGATGATATTTGAAAACTGAGGGAAATTTCCTTTTTGGCAAACTTATATAGACTTGTAAAGAGTAATTTTCAATTAATAATAACTATTAAATATCATGAAAAAACCCTCAAAATTATAAACGCAGTTCTGGGAAGTATTGTTGGTTCAGCTACTTCCCGTAAGATGGCGCTACTTGACTGTTAAGTTTGCACTTGAACGTGCAGTCCATAATGGAACATTTAAATTGTTATAAACAATCTTTCTTTCGATGAGACAGACCTTACAAAATCTGTAGCTCTCTAAAATATTAGCTATAATATCTTAGCTATGGCAAACGTTATATACGTTTGCCATAGCTAAGAAAAAGTTCGAACTATTTCGTTTAATTTAATTTAATTTTAGACAACGAATTTAAAATTAAATTAAAATAAATTAATTTGATTACATTTAAAAGTAAAAATCTAATATAGGCTTGCTAAATTTAAGTAATCTATACGTAATATAACAGTCGTGGTTACCGTCATAACAACTGAAGACATTCCCGTCACGTCGTGAGGGCGCGGCGAGAAGACGGCATAGTAACGAAGAAAACCGCTGAAATCATGTTTTACATACAGTTTATAATAATAAAGGTATTCTGAGTCTTTATAATTATATTATGTAAAATATACATTATGATTAAAAATATACCTATCATTTATTCAAATATTTTTTATAAGTACCTACTTTTTAATTTTTATTCCAATATACAAATATATGTAAGAAAATACTAAGTTACACATGAAAAAGGAGAAGTGTGCTATACTTCATCTTAAAAGGCGGCCTTATCACTTCACAGTGACTTCTTCCAGGCAACCTTAGGGCATAAGCAGAGTTGTACAATACAGGACAAAAGAATTTAATATAGTTGCATTTAATATACAATAAATGTCATAATTCTGTATTTTAAGGCAGCTTTCAAATAATTCTTTTAATTAGTGCAATGAGATTTGTTAATCAATTTAATTTGAGTATAGACAAGATCGTCTTTAAACCGGTAAACAATAGCTGGTAAAGACAGTCATAACAAGCGGTGATGAACAATGCTGCTGAAAAAATCCTAAATATTTTAATAAATAATAATAACGTATTAATTTATGTGTTTTGTTTTATTTTATTAATTGACCAACCAACGTTTGAGTACATTCATATATATATCGAAACTTAGATATATAGTAAACTTCGTGTTAAATATATCAAACACAATATATATACAGAGGTAAATTTTTTACATAATTAAAATATTTCAGAGACTAAGTATGCTTTACACAAACGTACGTAGTTTTCCTTTAATTCTAACGTTTAAACAATGGTACGAACCATTGTTTAAACGTTAGAATGAATGTTATGTTATGAAAGAACAAGAGAGACAGAAAACGCTCGATATTTTACTTTCTAGAATTAAATATTCTGTGTATTACATTTTCACAAATTAAATAAAAGTATGAAAACTAAAATTTTATCAAAAACCAATAAAAATAGCTGATAAAGACAGTCATAACAACTGGAGGGCATTCTTTCGCGTCACGTGGAGGCGCGGCGCTGACATAGTAAGGACTAAAACCACTGAAATTATGTTCATATTATGATTACTCTTACGCTGTAAGTTTGTTAATTACATAAATTTAATATAGTATTTCCCTTGTCAATAAGTCATAGGTAATCCTTTATTCCTTCAATGTTGTATTTTCAACTTATAAAAGAATAGAAATACTGGTTCTGAAGATATCATAAAACCATTAAAAATTACACTTTATGCTTGAATTAATTAAATAATACATAATTAAATCAAGATAATAGCTGAGCTCCGCGGTTTCACCCGCGTATATCTCGTTCCCGTAGAATTCTCGGGTTAAAAACTTTCCTATATTCATCCTCGGGTTTCATGTACAAAATTTCATCCAAATAAGTCCATTTCTGAGCCTCAATACAAATAAACAAATCTTTCCTCTTATAATAATATAGACACACAAAGTAACACAAAAAAATATTAAAACCAATAATAATTACTTAAAAATATATTAAAACCAAAAATAATTGCTTAAAAATATATTAAAACCAATAATAATGTGGCAAACACACACAGATATAGAGCAAGGCTTTATTTGCGTCACGTGGCGAAGGGCGCGGCGCCGGTAAGGAACAATACCTGAACTCTGAAGCATTGGTGAACGTACATGTGTTTTTGTTTGATTACTTATTGCTGTTTATTGACAAAATTGTGAGCACCGATTAAATTGTAAGCAATTAATGATCAATACTATCACATTTTCAGAATATTTTTATCGATTTTTTTAAGGGATCATCGTTTTAATCGACTTTCCAAAAAAAGGAGTTTATTTAATTTCGAATCGAATAATACTATTCAAAAGTGTAAGCATTTTTTTTTCGCTTTTTCTACCAACAGAACTAATATTAGATTATCAGAAGGATATATAGCACTGGTAGAATAATAACTATACTTGAATGTATTGTCAATTCTTGATGGAATGCCATATTCAAAACTCAAAATATTTAATATAGGAATATATTTTGATGATGAAATGAATATTTGTCCCAACTCCCAGCCAGTAATTTTACTATGTACAACACAGTAAAATTACGAAAAAACCTAAAGCACTAAAATATTTTACGAGGCAGGTAGATATTAACCCGTGGAAGTTTCACATTCATAAACGAATTTTCCAGTGTTCGCTGAAAATTTTATTTCCGAAATAATTTTCCGAATTTCCATCTTGTTTTTCGTTTTACAAGTGTGAGGGTAGATTCTAGTCACGTAGTTCCTACGTGCTCGGCTACCTTAGCCTGAGTCGATATTTCCTCCCTTCTGATAGTACCATGTTTTATTCTGTTAAGGCAATATTTTATAGGGCAATAAAGTAGCGAAATATCGTATTTATCATGACGGTTTTAAAACGATTTATAAGTAAACAAAACAAATGATGTGATTGGAGGCGATTGATCGATTTCGAGTTTGATGTTCATTTTTTATTTATAGTTAAGAGGGATTATTGTTTGTTGTAAAGAATTTATCGATAAGGTAATATTTGCTATGTATCCTTATTTGATTTAATTGCGATATTATTGTAGAATAAAAAAGAAAATTAATAGTATATTGTTTAAAAATTCAAGTACGTTTTTTTAATAAGCATCATTTTAAAACTCTGGAACGTTAATTTAACTAAGAGCCTATTTAGTTACATCAAATGGTTTAAGCAAACATTTTCAAATGTTCCTAACACACTTTCGCTCTCCCTGTCTAATTTTAGAAGAGTGAAACACACCATAAACCATAATGATTTTTCCAGCACGAAGACAGAGTTCACCACGACAAAATAATTCATTACAAATTTACAAAACAATCGACATTCATGGTTCTCGAAGACTCGAATGCCTAAATATTTATATTAAATACAAGCGGTACAGTTTAATCTTTACTTTAATGTTATTAGAATTTAAAGTATTTTAAGGAAAGGTATAATATCTAACCTTTTTTCATCAGCGGATGTCTCTTAAATAGCTAACAGGACCATTTTAAATGTGAACTTCGTAGTAGCACATTTCTGCTATTCCTAAAAGAGCGATCGGCAATAAAACTTGGTTATCGAGCGCCGGCATTTACCCACGTACGGGAACCACCTGCGGGTGTGGGAATACTGGCCATTTCCACGGAAACATACCGCTTTTCTTTACACGAACTGAAGATAAGCTAATAACCTTATAACTCACCAATAAAATATCTAATGAGAAAAATATGAAATATATAATAGTAGCGACCCGTCCCGGATTCGTACGGATGCAATGCTGATACTAAATACACTACAGAAAAACTGTGAACGTTGTTATACAAAAATTATTGAATTATTTTGATAAAAGAGAATTGATAATAATTAATTAATGAATTGTTGATGGATATTATCATACATATAAACCTTCCTCTTGAGTCGCTCTATCTATTAAAAAAAATCGCATCAAAATCCGTTGCGTAGTTTTATAGATTTAAGAAAGGGACATAGAGATTAGGGACAGAGAGAGCGACTTTGTTTTTACTATGTAGTTATAAATTGTCACCTTTATAAGATTAATAATAATAGTTTATTGGGTTTTACTAAAATTACAAATGGTGGGATTAATCTATAGGATTTTTTGTTTCACGTAGTCGAAAACAGACGAAACATTTGCTATTTATAATTATTTAGCTATTACATATAAAACAAATATTAATAAGTAATATCTTCGACATCTGGACGACTTATTTTTTAATCTTGTTATCAAACGACGTTTCCTAATGGAAAGTGACCGCCATTACGGACAAACAAATTGTTTTCTGAGACGGAGGGACGGCTTTTTGCGGAAGATATTAAAAAAGTAGCTAAGTGTGATTCTATTACTCTACACGTGCGTGGTCAGTGCCGGGGGCTCGGAAAAAGGCGATAATAAATAAAAAAAATTCAAACCCAAGACGGGGTGATTTTTTATGTATATAGTATTTGTTTTCGATATATTTCTATGCAGATATAACATTTAAATATGTCCTTAAAAATAATAATAAATGAACTAAACTTATGCCATCTTTCGTTTTCGGAAATTGCTCTGGAATTTATAATGATTTTTTTAATTATTGATTATGTTTTGTATTTTATTTTTTTTCAATCATCAATTTTACTTTACTTCCTCTCTACAATCTGTTACCACTTTATCGTTTGACAGATAAGTAACTGTCGTACTAACAACTATAATATTAATGGATATTTTTATTATTAATTCTTTGTTCTGAAAATGTCATTATTTAGTGAGATAACCCGTTTTTTAAACCTATATAATTTTTGTAATTCATAATCTATTCAACCTTCTTATGAGTCAAACTCAGAAAAGTAAAAGAAACTATCATTTAAATAAAAGTGCTTTTTTGTGAAGAGTATAGGGACATAGTTTAGACTACCCGCTTGGCGCAGTGGTTCAGCAATGGTCTATTGCGCCGGAGGGTGTGGGTTCGATCCCCACGAGCAGAAAATTATGATGTGATGAACATTATAATTTTCTACTGTCTGGGTGTACATTTATCTATAGTATGTATGTATTTACAAAAAAAAGTATGTATAAGTACGTCTATCAGTTATCTAGTTTCCATAGTACAAGCTTTGCTTAGTTTGGGACTAGATGGCGTTGTGTTAAATGTCCAGAAATATTTATTTATTTATTTATTATTTAGTTTAAGGGTGTGCTGATTGGAGATACATCTTCCCGCTCATGCTATGGCCCATACTAATGCATAAGGGTCCGGTTGCATTTGGCGACATCCATACTGTCGTAAATCATAACTAAGCCGATTGCGATGAGGAACGCGCTAACATCGCACATCTAACTATTGCGATCTTGATTTATGGACCTTATTTATTTGTTCTATAATTGCTCATACGATACTCCTTGGCATGTTTTGTAGCTACTAATTAGTTCCACTAGACGTAGTTTTATTCTCCCTTTTGAGTTTAAAGATTAACTTCGCAAACGATAATTATAATGTAAATGTGAACCAAGCGTGAAATATACCTTTCGTGTAATATCATGCTACTAAATGAAATATGCATATTTTTGCTTTTATTTAACAATTTCAAGGCACTTTTTACATAGAATTAGTCGTAATTTTCTCCATCCTAATATTAGAATAGAGATAAAAACGGAACCTAACGCAAATTCGTGCGAATTCTTCACACCTATCTCCCATAGCTATCAAGCGGTTCACAATATTGTTTGGTATATTGTTTCACTTTTTGTGACGTCAGCGTCCGACGCTCGGCCATCCCAGATATTCGGCGACCGATTCAGTATCGATAGTCGATACGAAGGAATCCAGCCGATGCGACGACACAATGTCATATACAAGTAATTGTATATAATTGGTATTTCTCAAGAACAATGACTCAAAATTACCCTTTGAGTGAAATAATTATGGTGTTTTTTCGCGAACGAAACTCGCTTTGACAAAAGCCGTCGCTTTTCCGTTTTATTGCCGATTGTATTGATTTTTGTTTAATGAGTAGTTTGTTTGAGTTTATGGGATTGAGTTAGATAAACACGATTCGCTTGGACATTACGATTCTTCAGATTTATGATAATTAATAATTTTATAGTTATATAAATATGATGTATGCATTTAGTATTGTATAGAAATGGTAAGGATGTGATTCATATATTTTCGTAAAAATGATGTTGTTTGAGCACTATCAATATTGACAATGTTAGATGAATAAAATATTATGAAATTGTGAAGAAATTTTCTATCCATTTGTAACTGGCACGTTAATACGTGAAGACAAATAAAAACAATACATATTATAAAAATCCTTACTAATACTAAAACAGAAAAGTTATATTTTGAAATGCTTTTCAAGTGTACTTTAAATTCAGAATATTTAAATGAAAATGGATGCTTTTTAAGTGATACTTTAATCATTCATTGATGTTGAACCATACTCCCGAACCTGTAAGGAACCAAACGCTACTACAGGGCGGTCGCGTAATAAATAAACCCAATAAAAAATCACCAAGAGGTCGTTTACATTTTTACAATATCACGATTTAGAGAGCCCGTACCTCGCAGAAGATCCCAGCTCATCGGAATGTAAGTTTTTGCCACCACGGTTTATGTCAGCCCCCCACTTGCAATGGCTTTTTCCATTTTATTTAACGAATTAATGAATAAGAATAAAGTATGAAAAAGTGCCTCGTTGTGATTGAATGCGGACTTTATCTTGAGATTGGTAGATAGCGCTTTACTCGCTGAGTTACGGTGGTTTGTAGGATCGCGTCCTGTGCTTTTTGCAAGCCGATGTTTCATCGTCCCTGGTGTATCTATGAGGTGTGTTGCTAATGGTAGTGTTGTTTACGATTTCAGTGTCCATTTTTAGTGTCTCATTTTTAATAGTCATCATTAAAAGTGTTCAACAAAAGATCCACAGCTCATTTTTAACGTTTATCCACAAATTAACTAACATATGGAAGTGTAAGTAATAAAACGATTTTAATTTAATAACACATTGTTAATCATGAAATAATACAATTTGAATTATAGCGTTGCTAATAATTTTATAATAATTATTGTAGTAAAAGCAAATAAATTAAATTAAACAAAATCGTATGCGTTGTTTTAAGTTGTCTGTATTTCGTAATGTTTTATTACAACTGGTGTCCTGAATATAGAGTTTATTCATTCATCCAATTGTTTAAATAAAAATATATCGCTTCTTCGCACATTCATTTATTTGATTGAAACAGACATCTATTTTGTTATATCTTACTAGCTGAACCACGCGGATTCGCTCCCGTAGTATAATGTTATTTAAATAGCCTATAAAATATAGCCAATGTTACTCGTGGACAATCTAGCTTTCGATTGGTGAAAGAATTTTTAAAAATAGTTCAGTAGTTTTGAACCAAACAAACAAAGTTTTCCTCTTTATAATATTAGTGTAGATAATATATGTGTAGATAAATTAATAGCAATATATTGACTAATCTATAAGCCTTTCTAGGCTGATCGCGAATTGACAACCACTGTTTATTTCAGTATTCAATCGAGCCAAGGTCCCTTAATTGCATTAATTGGTGCATCAATAAGCATTATCTGATGGGTTTAATTAAAGTTTAAATTACGTTATAATTACCGGCACAATGACGCCAGCTGTCGGCGGGATGCCGAACTAACAAGCATCGATCGATCGATTGGGAAAGTGCAAAAAGTTTTAGAAATGAAATTGGTGCAGATGGCTTCAAATGTTTGTCGTTGAATTTTCGTTCTATTTTTTAGGGATTAAGACATTCTCTGGTCTTGGCCGTAATTGTATGGTTTATTGACAAGGATGTTCTTATAATTCAATGTTGATATATTTTTTTTAATAGCAAAGAATAAATAAATGTAAATAAATTAACTTAAGTACAGTACTTATATTCATTAAGTATTTCTTTTTATGTAGGTCAGCATTGTTTTACGAAAAGTAAATTGAACACCACCGATCAAGATACAGGTGTTATAAAGCATGGAAAAGTAAAGAAGAACGATATTGTAAGTAACTACTGAATGCATATCAATGAAACACAGATAGGTTAATAGCTGGGTAAGATGATAGATATCTTTTTTTGATCTATAGAGCCCAAATATAATGAGAGCATATAGAGAGACAGAGCGATATATTTGGGTTCTATAGTTCAAAAAACATAATGATATAAAACATTAATAAAATATAACAAAAAAAACAATTGAAACACGACCCGATTGGCGCAGTGGATGCAGCAATGGTCTAGTGCGCCGTAGGATGAGGGTTCGATCCCCACGAGTAGAAAATTATGTTGTGATGAACAATGTAATTTTCTACTCCCTTTGTGTTAATTTATCTATAACATGTATGTATTTACCAAAAAAATGTTTAAGTATGTCTATCAGTTATCTAGTTTCCATAGTTAGACTAGATGGCGTTGTGTCCAGGAATATTTATTTATTTATATTTATTTAGTTTACAGGTACAGAAGTCAATTATCAGCCACGATGGGATCTAAGCATTTTTTCATGATTTTTACTTCCCATCAAGGAGCCTATTTCGTCTGATTTGCCTAGAAATTTAAATACGATGGTATTGCCATATGTATAAAAATTCCTTAAAAATAAATAGAAAAAAAGTATTGAATTACACTAATTTCGTAAATTCGTTAAAAAATAAAGTTTTCTAATAAATAGTGGAAATAGTGTAAAAAAGTATTTTGATTCAATACTTAAAATGCATTTCCACCAAGAACTCACAATACAATCTATCAATTATAGAAAAAAAGTATAAAAGTATTAAATATGAATATGAAAGATAATTAAAAAAATAAAGATTATAGAAAAAAAGTAAAGAAGTATTAAATATGAATATGAAAGATAATATAAAGAATAAAGATTATAGAAAAAAAGTATAGTAGTATTATATATAAATATGAAATATGAAAGATAATATAAAGAATAAAGATTATAGAAAAAAAGTATAGTAGTATTATATATAAATATGAAATATGAAATATTAAAGATTATACTATAAAGATAATAGTAAAAAAGTATAGAAGTATTAAATATGAATATGATTGCGCAGGCGCAGACCGCGGGTCGACGCGGTGGCGAGGCGCGACGAAAAAGTCGCCGCCCGTCGCCCGCTCTATTGACAAGACATTGACGGATACGGCGAGCCTCAGGGCTGCCACTGCGATTATTTTATTTATCGATTTATTATTTTGTTTTTTTTTTTATCTGTCTACTCTATGCTTTAAAAGAAAAAAAGAAAGAAAGAAAGAAAGAAAGAAAGAAAGGAAGAAAGAAAAGACATTTATTTTTAAAACACCACCAACAGACAAATATAGTTAACAAATACAAACAGTACAAGGTTGAACAAAAATTGGCCTTTGTACCTATCTTCTTGAATAAATGTCTAATCTATCGGTCTATTAAGTAAATAGCTATTTTGCAATCATATAAAATACTTATTTAGGTATTTATTTAATTTTTGCCATACGAATGACTATCATTTAGTTATGGCCATATGATTTATTAACAATATAATATAATCATGCTACCTCATTCCAAACATAAACAATTCTACTAGAATACTTATTTTATTTCATAAGGTGGCATGTTTAGTCTATTTTATCAATAAATAATACCTGTGTTGAAGCTATGATAAAATGAGGGAAATATATAAGCAAAAAAAACATAATGTAAGCAATATCTCATGAAGTTTATGAGCTTGAATATGGTTACACTTGTGGTCATAAACTTTCCCATGAATTTCTGGTAATTGGAGGATATAGTTACGTAGATAGTCTATACATATAATAAAGCAGTAACCCAACCA
>LQNK01002155.1:0-27564 GCA_001586405.1 Phoebis sennae | reverse complement strand
TTCTGGTAATTGGAGGATATAGTTACGTAGATAGTTATTTAAATAAACAAATACTTCTCGTCACATATATATCATATTTTGTGTGCTTTCTTCAATAAAACACCTGTGCAACAATTGTTCATTCAGACCTATTGTCAACTATACCTACAGTAACTTATAATAAATAATAATAATTATTATGCGGTATTCGATTACATACCGTGTTAATATCGGGGATGTAGCTCAGTGGTAGAGCGTTCGCTTTGCATGTGAAAGGCCCCGGGTTCGATCCCCGGCATCTCCAAGTTTTTTAATAGTTTATTTTATAGTTAAGCTAGATAATTATATAATCTCCTGCAGAAAATAGTGAATTTTCTTATTTTTAATACTGTAATTTAACCAAGTATCATAGTATCAATTAAAAACCTAACTAACTATTGGTTAATTATTATTGATCTATTACTTTTTAACCGACTTACAAAAAAAGGAGGAGGTTATCAATTCGACCGTATTTTTTTTTTTTTTTTTTTTACTATTTGAGGTTATTGGCGGGATTTTTTATATTTGGATATTCAACAAAATCATACTTGATAGGTTGTATTGTGACTTAAAGACATTTTAACACTGTTTCCCCTTCAACACTAACCGGTTTCGAAAATTGATGATGAAACCTGATGATGTATTTTCTAAACCGGTTGTAATTAGATAAATTTTACTAATAAATACTGGCAATAGTGCACAAGTCAAGACAGCAAAAGTCCTTAATTCAATACTCAACAAAATAAACTTGTCATTGCTGGCAGGCGGCAGCCCTACCCTAATATACATGGTAGAAGATACCGACTTGACATGTTTACGGGCCAATTATTTGTATGGATGCCGCCGCAATAACGATTTCTTGTCTGTCCGTCCGCTCGCTCATACATTCGCGCTTTTTCTCGCCTTATAACAAAATACTCTGGCCCTTGTATTGGGTGCGAGATATCGATTAAGAATCGCTTCAAGGCCATATTTGGATATAACTTATAAAATGGACCCATTTGATTTAAGTGTACTGTTCAGGTTGTTTAGGATTGAGTTGATATTTGTGGATTGATGACGGTTTTGGATTTGGACTTTAATACAGCTCACATATACACTTTAATACGACAATTTCACCTGTCGTTTGTTTATTATGTGATGCTTAATAAAGAGAACATTATCTTGTAGGACGTAGTTCATGTAGATAATGTACTTAAAAGTTTCAACATCGTTTGCCGTGATGAATTAAACTGTACTAGTTTGGGTGTGATTTGAATAAGTCGTACTTATTTTTTTCTTCGACTGATCATTGATTTTTAACGATAGAGCAGGATACGGGGCTCTCTTGACAGATTTCAGCGAGACTAGCCAGCAGCGCCGTACATATTATAGTGCCCATGTGTACGCGCACACACAGGCGCACTCTCTACTCTCATAACCCGATGGGACGGCAGACAGACCGGAGAGAGATCAGGCGCAGAACCGAGAGCTTAACGTGCGCTCCGAGGCACGGAGGTATACCAACACCGCCAACTTCTTGACTCAGGGCTATTACTGAGATTTTTTGGCAAAAAATCCCAATTACATTTTTTTGGCCCCACACGGGATTCAAACCCTAGACACCTCGATGACAAAGATGATACCACTAGAGATCAAAAGTGCAATTAACCTGACGTTAAGTGATTATGGCCCATTGTGTCAAGTCACACCATAAGTAATGCAGGAACTCCGCTCATCTGCTGATCTTATAGAGGGAAAAAGTTATGGACGGTATTTATAACGGAAAAAAAATAATCTAAAGAGCCCGAATAGTAAGGGTCCTGAGGGTATTATTAATTCAGCGATGTACAATATTATTTGAAATACAGTTTTTCATGCAGAAATTTTGGGAGTGGTTATGGATTGCAATTGTGACTCGAACTTCTCGAATTTCCCTATGTTTTATATCCAATAATCCATAGTAGTAGTTAATACTTATATCTTCACGCTTAAAACACTGAACCGAATTGGATAAAATTTTGTACAAGTATTGTTTTAAAACCCGAAAAGGACATAGGATATTTTTTATCCCGGAAATCTCACGGGAACGGAATATATACGCGGGCCACAACTAGTGTTAAAATTTAATACTACTGTGCTCTGCAATTGTATGTATACCAATTTATTCCTTTTGTTAAAAAAATAAACTTCCATTCTCCAAGTTTTGTAAAACTGCCAAGGTTTTTAAATATTTCCGCATTCAGGTTAAGGATTTTAGCCTTCAGGCGGAAATTTTTGAGTAATTATGTGAAGGTATTGATTCAAGGGTCAGCTATACACGTACTTTACACTATATACTGATTTAACGAGAAGTAAGACATTGTTTTTTTAATTATAATAATCCGAAACGGTCCGTAACCGTCGGCCTTAATAAGAGTTAATATTTAAAAAATTAAAAAACCGTGTACATTATAATTAATAAGAATTTGTAGATATAGTAATATCTACAAATTCTGGCGGAAGATCGGCGTGAAGCAGTATTGCACTGTGCTTCGTATGGGTCCCTGTATTCTCAACCGATTCCTCTTCCATCCTGTTCGACTCCTCTCCAGATTCCCAATCATTAATCCTCTCCTTATCTCCTTCCCTTCCTTCAAGCTGGCAAAGTATCTGTGACTTTGATGTTATAGATGTTTATGGGCTGCGGACAATCACTTAACTTCATGTGAATCGCATGCAATATATAAAAAAAGCTGTACTTTTTGGCAATCGTAGTCATAAAACAATTTATTATCATGACTCTTAACTCTTTAACGGCTTATTGCTAGATAAATAGTTGTGTAATAACACATGAAGTTATTTTTTTCGAAAATCAATAGGTTCGATATATCAATTTTTAAAAGACATCATTACCTCTTTTAAAAATTTTAGTGGATCCCCAACAAGGGAAAACGGCAATAAAGCTATCCAAGAGATGGCATGGCGGGACGAACTTGACTCATACCAAAAAGATTCGACCAATATCACCCAAAACAGAAAATATTGGAAGATAGCAAGAGAGGCATTTCCCATCAGTGGGACACTACAAGTTTAAAAAAAATAAAGTATGTTGCAGTTTTCATTTTGGTCGAGATCCTGTCGAGTATTTTTTAGTATTCGAATTTAGAAGATTATTACCTTATTTAATTTCATTGTTTACTTCATTAGTTTGAAATTAGTGAATTATAAATTTAAATATGAATTAGATAATTATTATTTTATAACATACATACAATAAAAGAGAAGCCGATATCGTTTTTCATCACTCCTTGCATCGGGGATGTAGCTCAGTGGTAGAGCGTTCGCTTTGCATGTGAAAGGCCCCGGGTTCGATCCCCGGCATCTCCAGTCTTTTTTTTGTTTTTAATTATTTTAAATTACTTTCTTTTTTTCAAATTGACTGTTTTTTTTCAATTATAATTCAACAATACTTAATAAAATTTTAATATTCACTTAAAAATTTGCTAACGTCACTGATTCTCTAATTTAACTTCTAACTTTTTATACCTGAAGGCAATGTTGCCAAGTTTGTTTTCTTTTGTTTTGTTTTGGTTTCTCCCTAATTATATTTACCGTATTGATAAAAACAACTCACCAAGTAAAAATTGAAATAAGAAAGGAATTTTGTTTCTTGTTTCAAATTAATTTACTTACTTAATCAGTAACTTGTTATTTTGTACCATAAGATCCACAATTTACAAACGTAACCAAACTTCAGTATAACGTGGTGCGATCGATCCCGGCGCGTGACTTGAGTGTGAAATCCACGTGAAACCGTAATCCGCACCTTAGTTTAGTGTAATTCCTCAAACTTTGTGCGCTGAATTCACGTGGAAATTTGAAATTCGAATTTCGAACTTTCAACATGTGATTATTTTGATATTCGAATTTTATTCTTTGGCAGAAAAATATTATTTTGAATTTCGAATATTATTCTTTTGCAGTCTAATAAATAAATATGATTTTGAAATTCGAATATTATTCTTTTGCAGTAAAATATTATTTTCAAATTCGAATATTATTCTTTTGCCTTAAATTTTTATTTTGAAATTCGAATTATATTTGTTTTAATAAATTACTTTATTTGTTTCGAATTAAAAACCATTGTATTTAATGTCTTTTTACCGTATTATAATTACACTTTAAGATACTCTTCAGTACAACGTATTACGTAACATAGTAAAGTGAGGCTGGTGCGATCGATCCCAGCGCGTGACTCGAGTGTTAAGGACTAAGGTACATGAAACCGAAATCCGCACCTTGGGTTAGCTTAATTCATCCAACTGTGAATTGGAATATCCCTGCAATTAGAATCTATTAATAGTCTTTCAAATCATTTCCATTAATATACCACATACGAAACTTTGCTGCAGTTGAGACTAACACACAAATTGTCTTTTTCGAAAACTTAAGCTGCGTACTGCTCTAAGTCTAACATTTTATAAATAATATATTTGAGGCAACATGTAATTTTTAAATGTTGTAGTTAAGTGTTTAAAGAATATAAAAATAATAAGCCAGATGATTTAGTTGCAGCTTTAAGCCAGACAAAAATATTTTGTGAACAAAAATAAGTGTATAAAAATGTATTCAAGGCAACTTGTAATTTTCATAGGGTTTTTATAGCTAGTATTCTCAAAAATAAATCTTTTTGGTGGGAGTTTTTACCTGCCAGGTCTAACAAAAAAGTCAGATATACAGTGAGGTCTGGAGTTCCATGTCGGGGTATAGGAGAAGCATTAGACAAGTTTTCATCTTGTCTCAAACACTTCCCCAAAAAAATAAATATAATGGGCTGAATATACGCATAACCTTAAATAAAACGATGAGTCACCCCTTTTTTATGAAGTCTAAGACTCTACATTATAAATTTACATTTTTAAATTATCTATGAAAGACTTCAGTGTTAGGTAAATCTCATTTCCTTAGCCAGCCTTATCGATTGCCAAGTACGTTGCTGGAATACCAAATACCATCCTGAAGGAATGCAGTTTAATACACTCTTATGCCTTTAAGAATAAGGTCGTGTTTCGTTTGCTCAAGTGTTAAATTAAATTTGTTTTGATAACAAAGAAATTCTACGTTATTGCGCTTTAGTTAGATCTTATTTTTATAGCATTAAGGGCGGTTTTTGAATGAAATGCAATGTATATTTTCGTGATATAGGTCGGACACCTTGAAATATTAAGAGGAAGTTACACGATCAAAGCTTAGATGGCTTCCAAAGTTTGAGTCAAAAGAAAATTTGGAGTGTAGAGACTTACAGGCTCAACATATTGAGTCATTATATACCTAATATACCTTATATTTTGAGCGTAAAGATTTGAATGCTGGTAAGTAATGTTTCATTTGAATTATTATTTAAAAAAGTTTAAAAATGTTATGTCAATTCTAGAGATAATTAGCATAAGTAGCTAAGAATACCAATATTCACATTTTCAAACATTAATCTACAGATTCTAGAACGAAATATTGACTTAATTTTTGAGAAATTTATGTCAATATAACAGTTAGGCTGTGATTTATTAATAAAGAAGGTCAAAAAAATATAGAAAAATTAAAAACATACTCGTACTGGAATACATATTTAACCATCGTTTAATGTTATTCTATCAACCATTCGAAGATACATCCATCAAAATACGTCACTAACATCAAAATTAAAAAACAATATCTACGTGACATCTACGATAAAAAGGCCCGTAGCACCGTAGCAGCGTTAATTGTCTCTGACCTAGCCACGCCCAGCGCTGCACACGCCTTCCGAACGCGCGCCAATCGCGGTACAGCGCGCAAAGATAGCTCCGTACCGCTCTGATGCTGCCTAATTCTGTAATTAATGTTCTGTTTTTGAATTGACAGATATGTGTGAGTATTGGAACGTTTTCATTTGTAATTCGAAATTCGAATACTCGCTGTTTTTTTATTATTTTTTTAATTATCTGTGTATTAATTGTTTTTATTTGCTTGTCAGCCCATAGATCAAAATGAAAGCTTTTTTCAAAACTTTAATTTTTATTTTTTGTCTTGAAATGACAAGATTTTTTAAATTTCAAATTTAAGTTCACACTAAGCATTCATATAGAAAACCTTAAAATATAAAAGAGAATGTTTATTTTCTATTTGTAAAGTTGAATTTGTATTTTTATCTCTAAAATATATATTATATTCAATTATTAAAATGTACCGTTACCTGTGTGTCATACTGTCATTGCTCTAAGCAATTACTCCAAAACCAGTTTATCGTGACCCCTTGCTTATAGAACTTTCGTTTGGTTATGTCTGATGTTAGAGGCCTTCTTATAATGGTCACCGTTAGCTCAAAATTGCTGCGACAGTTACATCAAGGTTAGGTCATGAGTAGAAATGCCGTGAGAAATCGCGCTTAATTATGAAGTCCTGTTATTTCTACTAATGGTTCATTATTTTAAAACGTTTTATTTGATAAACGTAAAAAATATCAAAAATCTTTATGCCCTCTTAATCCAAAGATCTACGTTTAAAGATATCATAATTGTTGGCAAAATTATTCTTTGCACGTCTCTAATCCGTCAAAAACCCAGACTTTCCAAAAATTATCAAATTGCTTTGTTTTTAAAAGAAAGAAAACGTAAAGATATCGAATAACAATTCCATACTCAATTTCACACTCGAAGCGAGTATTTAGCGAAAGTAATAATTAGGGCACATCCCAATATCATCTGTGGACGTGACAGACGCCCGCGTCACGTAAAGGTAACCCAATTACAGGCGACGTGACGTTCAGAAATTCGACAGCACGCCCCGCCGAGCACTTCAAGCTTGTTTCGTATGCCGCGTACGCCGGGGCCGGTTCCCGCACACATCCACCGCACGCCGTATAGTTTTGATAGCAGATCCTCAATGACCGCTGGACCGACAGTCTCTCCACACGTGTTTTTACTGCGGGTCGTTCTATCGAAATGCATGTAAATAATGCACGTGCGTTTCAGAACGAATCGGTGCGCGCGCGGGAAAAGTTTGGCAGGTGACGTTTGATCCGCGAGGATTTGTTTTTTTTTAATCACCTGACTGTGTGTTTTGACTGGAGGCTTGGATTTTTGTGATTTTTTCAGTGTTTGTGTTTTAAATGAATTTTGAAATGTGAATTAATTATTGTCACAGTGTTTTTGCGATTTGCTGTTACATTTTACTTCACAGTTTGTTCTCTTTGTAAGTGATAAAAAATGTTTGCCATGAAAACAGTTTAAGTAGTAAACTTAAAATTTGAGTAACGTAAACTCTCGCGCATAAAAGCGTTCTCAAACAGCTGTTATTGCTGTACAAACACGAAAAACCCGTAATTTCTGAGGTTAACACAACATAAGCGCAATAAACTCTTAAGCTGTGAGTCAACAAGATCTTCACTAATAGGTGCCGATAGGTAAAACAATCGATTGCGTGGACGCTCTGTAAATATATCAAATGTTCCAACCTTCGCTTTATTTACATAAATTAGTGTGAGGCTTAAAATGTGTGCATCTCCGTTTACTCGTTTTTTAAGCTTTAAGTTTTGTTCACTTTAAAATGTTCTATTCGTAAAATAGAAAATTAAAAGTAAACTATTCTTTTATCTTAAGAAACTTTTTGTATGAACTTTATTGATTGCACACAATACAACTTTATTGAGTTTTATGGAGAGAAAGATATTAACTCAATACATAAACAATTTTAAAACGAAAGAAAAAGAACCTTTCATTAAATTTTCTAAGTAAGCTTATAGTGTCAAATATTCTAATAGGAATACTTTTACAGTGTAAAGTTAACTTAAGTGAAAAATTAAAACACACGTAAAATGTAACAACATCCTCACTAGTGACAAAAACTAAAAAATGTATGTGAATCAAGTGTGTAAATGACTCAAAAAATGTTACTGATGTGATTTTAAATCAAGATTTTAAAAATGGAACACCCAGGCGGCTTTGCGTCATCGCCTTGGGCCGCCATGCTGGGGCATGGCATGCATGGCATGATGCAGCATGAGTATGCGCATGGGCATGCACATGCATCCATGCCAATGGATCTGCATGTGCCGCAGGCTTTTCCTTATTATCGGTAAGTCGTCATTTAATCATAATTGGTTTAAGTAATATGTAGAGTTGAGTTTAGTAATGAAATAAGGATTTTAATATGTCAATAGGACTACTATTTAAACATACGCAAAGAAAAAATAATAGTTTAATTAGAAAATGAGACTTCAATGAGTTAATTAAATAAGGATTTCAATATGTCAATAGGACTACCATTTGAACTGCCATACGCTAAGAATTATTTTTTAATTTAATTAGCTAATGAGACTTCAAAAAGTTTAATGCAAAGGCTATGAATGATTTTCTAACTAGTTATTAATTTTAGTAAAATATACTGACCATTTGTAGCTACTGATTACTCACCGATTACCTTCCAAATTTAAAATTTGAATTTTTTTTCCAATTCCTATTCAATGTTCAAAAAAAATAACTTATATATTACTTTTTCTTAACTTATAAATATGCAATTTAAGATCTGAAAAGGAAATATTGTAAACATTGTACTGGTTATATTTTTGAATAAAATAAAAACAACTGCTGGATGCGCTGTAAAAAGAGTTTATCATAATAATTACAATGTTCAATAGGAAATACTTTGCATTTTATAAAACAAATTATTTTAAACAATACAATGTCGAATCGATACAAAGTCAATCAAATCATTCGGAAACCGGACATGGCAATATATAATTAGGTTATCTGTCCGTCGGTCATCCCGCGCAAATGACACGTTTCTCGCCGTAATTTCGGGTTCCACAGATTATATATCGGTGCCATCTGATGACACATGAATGGCAAATCGAATGTTTTTTTTTAATTGGAATGGATACAAAGTATAGGTATGGGATTATCTTTGTTAAGGTAGCCTATGTTCGGGTTATTTTGATGTGTCTTTATGGGTATTGTGCTTTGTGTAGCATGTTTTCTCTACATCCCTTTTTTACTAATTTTACTAATTTGAGGCATAAAGGCTATATAGGCCTTTTTATTTATAAGTTGAGAAATGATACTTATAGGTGCGTGAAAATTACAAAATTTGAATTTTTAATAAATATAGAAGCCGGAAGATTAGCTTTGTTCATTTTTATTTTGTTTCCGCATTAGGATATATTTTAATGTAAAACATTGACATTTCATGTTTTAATGTTTACGAAAAACGTAATTACGTAAACAGTTTAGAAACTAGAAGAAATCACATGTTAAAAATTGCTAATGATAGAACAAAAACACACTTAATAGCCCTAGAAAGATTTATGAGTCCGCCATTAGGAAAACAATCACAGGAATGGTCTGATAAAAACGATATGACAACATTAATCGTCATATATAGCAATAATGGCACATAAGTAACGTAAATGAGTAAAAATCAATAAGCACTAAACACACTTGTTTCTTGGTGCATTATGCGATGGGATTGGTGTTGCCAGGTGCCTGATATATTTAAGTCCCGGATTTTCAGGGAATGATGATCTTCTTTTAACTTTTGTGTACCGATTTTTCTTGCCTTTGTTACGTTATTTGTGTTTGTTTTATTTTTAGAATAAAGCAAGAAAGATAGAGTCATTGTACATACCTAACAATAATGTCAAGATAGGTAACATGACAAATTTCAGAATAAATTAAGTATAATCCAAGCGAATGCGAATTTTTAAAAGTTTTTAAACTTAAAAAAAACTCATTTCACCCAGGATAATTATTCTATTTCATTAACATTTTGAATAAACAAATCATTATATCATTTTTTTACAAGTGTTTTATTCATCTTAAGTGTCCCGAATTTAAATATATTTTGATAACCTCTTCTTTATCAGCTTCCTGAAATTTGGCAACATTTCGTTGTAGGTAAAACTACTAACTAACAAATTATGGATCATGAAAATGATATCTGAAATAAATGAATATTATTATTATTATTAAAACATTCTTTATTTACCTAACATCGGAACTTTATCCCTTCAACCTGGCAACACTACACAGGACTCGCTGCACAAAAAGTCCGCATCTCGCCGGCATCCAGGCCTAATAACGAACCATATCGGCAGGGCCGGGTTTTTGCTTGTCCTGCACAATCGGATAACCTCACTTAATAGAAGTTCGTGTGTATGGATTAATGTTAGCGTTAATTATATTTTAGCTTTTATTTTTTTTATGATATTAAATATAGAACTCATATTTTTTATTCAGTCTCGATTGATACGATGTTCATTATTGTTGTGTATACAGTTTATATTGAACTAGATGACCTGGCGGACTTCATACCGCCATTTTTGAACGTGACGTATTTGACAGACACGAACTATTTCCATGGAAAGATAAAATTGTGGTTTTTACTATTCTATTCACAATGTCTTCATATTGATTATTCAATGTGTAAAACTTTCCTGGACTTGCACGAATATTTTAAGACTAAAATTATCAAATCAATTATCAAATTCCGTTTGTTTCGTTCCGTAATTGCCGTTCTCGAGTTTAGGACTAACGAACGGAAATTGAATTTTATTTATATACTTTTAGATTTGTCCGCAATCCAATTAGAACGAAATGTCACATGTACACCTTGTACTTTCAAAGCTCTACAATTATAAATATTAAAAAATATTTATATAATCGTTATCATGGCTCTAAAATGTTTACGTTCATAAGGAAATATTCGTTCCATAGATATGCTTACTTTAATTGAATTACTATTGCAATTAAAATAAACGAGACAATTTAAAAGGAATTTTGATCGACCAAATTTCTAATAGATATAATATAAAACGTAGACTTTATATTTTGATCATAACAACTTTTTTTTAAATATAACTATTCTTATACTTTAATTACATTTAAGTTAGTTATAGTACAAATGAAACATAACCATTTGATACTCGTCTTTTCAAATAGTGGTCAGATACAGACCGAACATTTCCTGGACATTTTTGGGGCCACGAACGAAATCAGAGTTTTGGTCACTTCGGTCACAATGAGAAAAATCTAGTATTTTTTGATTGACAGCAAAGTAAAATTACTGGACAATACGCAAAATTCCGGGACAATCCCGAAAATCCTGGGCATCTGGCTCTCTTTGTAATCCACATCCCCATTTTATTCTAAATCCGATGTAATTCTCAATTCTAACTCCTTGTAAATCGTGTATGCTTGTTAAAATAATAATCGAATCTGAGAATTTTAATTATATTTCACATTCACTCATTTCCTCTAGTAAGTATTTATTATTCGTTGCTACGTGGCAATGATAAGAAAGGGACATAATTAAACTTTGTTACTAGCTGTGTGTTAACAGATTAGTTCTATAATTGGCCAATTGTTTAGAATCACAGTACATTCAACATTATTTTACATAGTCCCTTCTATTAGTTTATTTCATATACATCATTTGTATTAGTTCAAAACATTCATAACAATTATTATTAAAGAATTGATAATGCGGGCTTGAAAGGAAACAGATTTCCAGGTGTCTTTGTTATCATATTATCATAATTTTAATAGATGTTTGAAGAGATTGTTTAGACTCCAGAGGTTGTCTTAGTTCTTATTTAATTGAACAAAGAAGAAAAAATACACTCTGTATATTCAAGCAGATAAAAAAATCATTGTGTTATTGCATCGCTCATAAAATCCGTATTTTTAACTATTTATAAAACAGATAAATCTCAACAAGAAGTCAGTCTGGAAGCGAACGTCGCCGTTTTTTCTATAAATAAAGCGAGTTTAACTGACTAATTGTGGCTAAGTTTACGATCCACGTAAAGGAATTAAAGAGCGATTGTGAATAGTATTGTTTTTTGAACCAATCGATTTATGATGCCATCCCTTCAGTACCTTATGCAGTGAATGTTGCCGCATCTACATAAAAATTTATTAATTACCCATCGATTGCCGTAAATGGGTATTTAAAGAATATAGCCAATAATTAAAAATACATATTCTTTCATTTACACAATGTCTCTTAATGGTTATCTTTTCTGTCAAGGTTGGAAGTCTTTTTGCTAAGAATTTTTGTGGGATATAGGTCTGCTTCTGGTGTAATGGTTGTTTATTGCAGTTCAGTTTAATTGAACGAGATAGATTAATAAAATGGAACAGTTACAACACTAAAAAACTTGGACTAATTATTTTGACCCAAAGTAAAAACTGTTTCAAGTATAATGTCGTAAATAAAAATATATATTTGTAATATATGGGCTTAAAAACGTACTAATTTAATTATATTAACTTGGATCAAATCGTAATCCATCTTAATTTTTATTTTAATAAGCATTAAGTTTACAGTTTTTCGTTATTATAGTACAAATTCACAATACTTCTTACTAAAGTTTTCTATTGAATTTGTCTGCATTTTTGCATTTTTCAGAAAAGCTTTTCTTGGACAATTTATGACATCGTTCATTAAATATTAATGATAATCTTTAATCAATCTATGATAATAAAGCAGTTATCACTACGGGAGACGTTGAAAGCAAACAGTTTACAAGTATAATATTTGCCAATTCATTTTTAGTCTCACACTCATAGAATAATATTAGAAAAAAGCACGCACCTCTTATATTTTTGGAATAAACTTCCTCAATATATCTAATATTTAATATTTTTTAAGAAGAGTGTTGTTCATTTAAATATCTGAATATAAATGAGCCATAAGTTTAATTAGCATCTCTATTTGTTTTATTAATTATATATCAATAGACAAAAGCGAAAATGTTTTGATATCTTCTGTTTGTCTATGGTCTTGGCTATCAAGGATTTTTAGTGTTTATGGACATCCTGTGGTATTTCATATTTACATTCGTTATTGTTAAGAATGCGCGTAGACATCAAGTGTTCTAATAAATACCAAAAATGTACTCATATCAAAACATTAAACCGTATATAAGGAAAATGTGTAGGATGACTTTTAAATGATAAGAAATCTATCTATTGAAGTGAAACTTTTTCTTGAATAAGAGATTTAGTATGTTCCAAAGAAAATGCTATCTGTAAGCATTACCATAACAAAGATATAGGTACTATTTATTCTTGGGTTTTATTCAGTTGTATGTGGATGTATTAAACACTTTGAAGTTTACTAATTCCTCCGTTAATTCACTTAATTTTATCGATACAATTTGCGACTTTACAAGAATTCCAATTATTAAATACAAATGTATTATCTATTAATTATTCGTACAAAAACAGTGCACAAGGCTGAAGTTTTTGCGCATTTTACAAGCGTACTGGGGGAATTTATGTTTGGATCAACAAAAAATATCGTACAAAGTAAATACAGCGGCAAATTTATCCGTCGTATCGGCTCCGTGTCGGGAATCGATCTTGACGGAGTTATCACTCTATTGTAAACGTAATTTACTGAGCCACCGGGGTTTTTTTCGCCATACTAGGAGAACAATTTGCGTTACTTAGCAATAAAAATAGTACTACCATATGTTTTGATAATTTATACGTTTTTGCGAAGGAAAATGTCCACGTAATAAAATAAGACCATATCAGCAGGTGACGGTTTTTATACGAAGAAATTACACCCACAGAATTGGTTTGGTATCGCAAGATATGCGTATTTTTGTATATGTATAGGTTTTTATACGCATTGCGAAGTGAAGTAAATTAAAATAATTGTCATTAGAATATTAAATGCACCGACAGGAATGTAAAATGTTAATAGATATACACTATTTGGTGTTGCTGTCAAATAAATTTGGTATCGAAATTTATTGCAAGGCATTCCATTAATAGATATTTTTCTTTTAGTAGACTTAAGTTGCAAAGTTTTTTAAACATTCAACAATGTTTTTACGAATAAAAACTAATAGTGCCCGGTTTCTGAGTCACTTGAACGCTAGTTTATCTATTCGATAGCGCTTAACATCCGGCAACTGTGACAATTGCGTTTCTGAGCAACGCATTATTGACAAATTTTCTGTGAATTTGTCTGAAAGTTCATTTTTATGAATATATAATTATTGAAAGTTTAACTAAAATTCTCAGAAATAGCGCATACGGCACAATGTATATTATTAAATTATCCCTTTAAAAATATTGAGAAAAGTCATAGATACGGTATATATAGTACCTATATTTGCTTCACCAGTTTCAAGAAAGAAAAGGAAAATAATAATCAATGGAATTGTTCGTCAGAGATAGATGATATAGTACTCTTAACTGTGCTATAATTAAAAAATATGGGTATCGAATACCGTTCTTATTTTTATTTGATGTTATGGCTTACATTTCTGAGTATGGAAATTTTTTACAACAAGTTATTACTCACACACTTAAACAAAAACAAATCCGAGATTGTAGACTTCTAACATATCACGGCACACGACAAATTGCCACCATTGAAGCAACATTTTAATTGCTCCATAGAAATTAATCGGACGGCTGTCGGAGCCTGGACTGCCAGTACAATAGTGAGAAGTTACAAGATGCAGATAGCGGTAATCGGCCTATTCAATTCGATACTGGCCTGAGATTTAGGCATTTCACGTATATATACTGATTACCATTTAGATACAAAATTGAATCTTCGTGATATAACGTATTTAAATGGTTGCATAAATTATGGAACACGGCTAATTTAGCTGGATTTATCGGTTACTATATTTACTCTTTTACCAGGGTTACTAGGTTACTAGTATTTTTATCTATTTCTCTGGATTTTCTAGCTTCAACACTGGGCTAAGATTTAGGAATTTTACATAATTCTGTAAATTGTTATTTAGGTTCTTAAGATTGTTATATCAAAAAATTAAATGGTGAAATAATTTGAAAATCGATCAATATCAAATATAACAAACAAAATTTTCCTCTTTATAATATTAGTATAGAAATGTCCTATATATTATTAAGGCCCTGGACATGTAAATATTTTTTAACGTGGACAGTATCGCATATTCTTCGTTACTATTTATTTATACTCTATACAAATATATACAAGAATTACCAAGTTATACATAAAAAGAAGTATAGCCTTATCACTTCACAGTGATTCTTCTCAGGTAACCTTTATATTAAACTTTACTATATTAAACACAAATAATTTGCGGGCGATCTCTCCATCATAACCTTAGAGTCCAATCAAGCAACGGTAAGTAATGACGAAGTCTAGCCAACGATTTGTTTGTATAACCATTGAACCGGGGAATTGGTTTGCTTTTCTAATTTTATTAAATCAATGTGATAATACGTGAAAGTTTGTATGTTTGTTATACAATCACGCAAAATAATTTTAACGTAACATACTTTCGAAATAGAATATATTTTTTCAATGAAATATTACGAAGTGAATATATTTTTTTCAATGAAAATTTTTTGTGAATATTAATCTAAGAGGCATTCAACGAACGTTGTTTGTCTAGCCGTTGAATCATGTGATTGGTTTTCTTTTCGTTAAGTTTATTAAATATTGAATTTACTAATTGAATGTTTTATAATATTGTTTGGATGTTTGTTGCTCAGTCACGCAACAGCGGCTGTAATTGAAATAAATTCTTACTTATAAAAATAGTATTAATATTATGTATATTAATATAACAAATAGTAATATTAAAAAGCATCCTTGAGAATTCATTCAAAGTGCAAATAACATCAATATGATATAATATGATTGTTATTATCTTATTAAAATACATTGCAAACAAAAAGAAATTATATAAAAACCGTTTTACTTCATTTACATAGTAAGAGGTGGAAAAAATTATCATAATCAAGTGAAGAAAAAGTCACTTTAAAATGCAACGTCGCAACAAATAAAGGGTTTCGAGTTGAACATTTACAAATTGAAAAATTGTCAAGTTCCCCTTCCAAGAATAAATTTTCCTTTCATAATTAGTTCACGGGAGTCTGTAATCGCCGGCATTCCTTGAAAGGGGCAAAATAAAAAGTGAGAAAAGAAATGCTAACGGGTGTAGGGCAATTGAAGGGTCGCCGGACTTAGCACGGAATTACCAAAACATTAGGGACACGGAAGTAGTGGAGCGGTATTGTATATACACTAATATTATAGAGAGGAAAACTTTGTCTGTTTGTAATCTCAAAAACTACTGGACCGATTTCAGAAATTCGTACACCATTCGAAAGCTACATTATCCACAAGTAAGATAGGCTGTATTTTATAGGCTATATATATGACATTATGCTACGTTTACGCCTAGCTATTTACATTATAAAGCTGGTTAATTTATAAAGGTACACCAAAAAGTGTTTACAAGTAAGAAAAATATAGAACGACATTTGTTTTGGTTCAGCAAACATTTTAAATTACAGCCGTACAAAATTTGGATAGAATGTAATAAAAAGTTATTATCTTACACAAAATTAACTTACTTACTTACTCCTTTGGCGCAGGGACCCAAAGTGAGTCTTGGCCTCCGACACAAGAGCCCTCCATTCTTCTCTGTTCTGTGCTGCCACTTGCCAGTTGCAGCACTTTAGTTCTCGTAGATCTTCCACTACTTTGCCGCTCCAGCGATACTTAGGTCGCCCGACTGGACGACGTCCCGTTGGTCGACCCAGGTATGCCCTCTTTACGCCTCGATCATCCCCCATCCGTTCTATGTGACCGAGCCACCTGAGACGATGTGCTTTATATTCTCCGATGATGTTTGGCTCGGCCACAAGGCTTTCGATTTCGGCGTTTTTCCGTACCCGCCAGCTGCCATCTTCTCTTTGGACTGGGCCCAGTATTTTACGGAGCACCTTCCTCTCAGCTATTAGTAGTTGATTTTCTTCCTTCAGAGTTAGCGTCCATGCTTCGCATCCATACAACAAAATCGGTTTGTTGTATGGATGCGAACGCTGTTATTTTTTTTTTATTCTTATTTATTAGCTTAATCGCAACGCGATTATGTCTATCCGTTGTTTGTTAAACACATAAACAGATTAAATTATATTATCATTGTGAGTTTAAAAGTATGTATGTTTGGTTCTGAAAAGCAAATAAAGTCGTGGGCAAAAGCTAGATGAATTCAAACATTGAATTAAAATTTTACGAAATTACGTGGTCTTTGGTTTTAAAAAAAAATTTGCCTCTTTCATTTGTTTCACTGTCCTTTTGCCTTTACTTCAAGATTTAAAAAATGATTAATTATGAAATTGCATTGTTTTGTGTCTCATATAAGTAATTGTATAAGCTTTGTGTATTTGTTCATTTTATGCGAGTTCAAAATTATTGAAGCTAAATTAGGCGTTATCTATTTCTAAAATATAAAATTAGTTAGTTTCCATAAAGTTTATTGCGATATAGGCAATATGTTGTCAATAACAAAATAATCACACACGTCTATTCCACGCCTTTCGTGTTCCGCAATTGGTAAATGCACATTGTAACATCAAGGCAAATGGGGTGTGAGAATTAAAAGTCGCTCAGAGTCCCGTCTGCCGCCTTTATTGGCCGCTCTGATTATTGGACCTCTGGAGACGGGAGAACGTGGAAGTAATGGGTGTGAAAGTGCGTTTGTGATGCAAAATTTACTTGAAGAGAATTTTTAACCATACACTTTTTATTAAATAGCATTCTTAAATTCTACATTTTTCATATAGCATTTTTAAATTGTACATTTTTTGTACATATATTCTTGTGTTTATTTTAACGAATTTTCCATTAAAAAGCAATAGTAATATTATTGCACATTTGCATAAATCGAATGTGTCATCTTTTATGTGATATTTTGTATTATTTAACTAATTAAGGTACCTGTCGTATATTTTGTCTATTACACGAGTGAAGCCGTGAAAGGAAAGCTTAATGTGTCTTAAAGATCAATGTTAGTCAAATGTGTAACATTTGAAATGGCATGGTGTTAGTTTTAATTAATTTAGTCTGTCCACTTTTAATTAGTATTTTGCTGTAACTGTGACATCAGCTGATGATATTTGGTTAATTGTTGTTATCAATTTTATTGTTTGGTTGGAAAATATTCAAACAAAATTCTTACTTCGCTCCTATATACATTTTATATATTTAATCCTTGTGTCTGTGTCTTCTTCACGCCTAAACCACTGAACCGATTTCGACGAAATTTTGTACAGAGATTGTTTGTCCCACGGGAACGCGGGCCACAGCTAATAATAATATTGTCTTAGTTCATATTTTTAGTAATAGTAAATATTTTTTTAAAATTAAGATATCGAACTACGTTCATATTATGCATCCATAAATAAACCCACTTAATTTCGCATTAAAACTACAACCAAAATACGTCCTGCTCCACGCTTACACCGCCATCGTAATTTATGCCCACCATTACTCTTTACAAGGCAACACCGAGAAAAGTCACACTTTATACGCTATTTGTTTTATTGAATAAATAATTTTATCATCTGTACCGTGGGGTGTGAAGACAAATCGCCTGACCGTGGGGGGCGGTGTATGTAGACTAGCCTTAAATACGTGTGACTTATTGAAATACTGGCAACATTGGTGCCACAGACAATATTAAGATAGATAACTTTATCTGACTGGTTTTTGTTATAAGTTCTTGATTATAGTTTATAATTTATTTTCTCAGTGTATTTTTTGCTAATGTTAATAAGATTTCTTGTCTTATAAGAGCCAAAGATTTAAAATACCAACAATGTTTTCAGCAAATAAATTACTTTGAAATATATGAGATATATAGCGTAAATATTTAAAATGAGCTTTCAGTGCTATAAGGAATTTCAAAAAATCTTGAAAAAATGCATAAATAAGACATTTTCAGAAAATTATTCTTTTAAGTACCTAATACCTACCAATAAACGTAAAATAATAAAGCGATGAAATAACAGGTGTTTATTTTTGTACAAAATCAACAGGTTCGAATTCTGGCTTGGTAAAATTTTTCTTTAAAATCGAATGATGCAGTTTGTTTCTACTAAGGGAATAAATAGAGAATAAATGTTATTGAATGGATTTGGATAAAATTAAGAACACAGATAGTTTATGACCTAGATAAACTGGATTTAACTAATAATCTTTCTTTCCCTGTATGTCAGCTCAAGTTATATTATGAGATAAAAAGTAAAAAACCGTACATTCGGTAGGCAGTACATTATCTTAGCGGCTAAATTATTGGTCTTTCACGGTAACACCTTAATATAGATACCAAGTGGAGCGTGTCAAGTATCAGTTACATAAAGCTTCGACTTATCTCCGTAATACCTCATTATGTGTTGACTAACTGAATTGCAGTTTTAATGAGAAAATAAAATACTTTGTACTTTGAATTGTTGTAGTCAAATTGTATTTTATCACCTGAAACATTTTTATTTTTAACATACATAAATTTTTATTTAATAGTTTTTACAATATGAGACTAAATTTTGATAAAATATATTTAAAGTTTGATGAATGGATTTGGGTTCAATCACTTGTATTGGATTAAATGCCGTACTCGAATTTCTGTACGTTACTTTGCGTAAACTTTGATTTTTCTATGAACATACAATTGAGTATTTATATGAATTTTTTGAAGGCTATTTGTCAAAATATTTGAAAATGGCGCGCGAATATTGCGACTGCATAAAATACAAAAACAATAAAACACACAAATTCTGTCAATGCTAAACGTTTCATATTTGCACTCTTAACACACCACGAGCATAAAGTTAATTGATAAAAAAACAAATGAATTAAATTTTTAAAAAGTTTGAAGGTTATCTGTCAAAATATTTGAGTAATGGCGCGCGCTCGGTAGAAAACGAGGGAATATGTCTCGTTCGGATTCACGCTGCGAATGTCGCGGCTCGCTGCGTTCTTTATTTGTTTTAATCTATAACTGATGTCCCGGGTTACGGCTCTTTCTGACGTGTTTATTTTGTAATTGAATTAAATGTGGTGCCGTTTGTTTTTTAATTTTGAATTAAGTGTTATTTATTTTTTGTACTGCATAATTTTGTTCGGCACATATTTTTTTTTACGAATTAAAATGTCTGAAAATAATATTGTGTATTTAACCTTTACATTGATTTTAATTAAATTGAATACTGGAAGAAAGTTCTTACAAGGCCGTACTTAAAGATCTAAAAACCGTACCAGTCCGTGGCCCGCTTTATTGTCGGTTACATTCATTTTGCAAAAAGCAGATGTTAAGGCAAAAACATACAAAGGATTACGTATATCTTCGAGGTATATATCGACATTAAAATTTCTACACTAAATATTTAATCAAACAAATTCCGTATGTATCTGATTTCGCCTTATTTATTATCTTGTTCGTTATCGCGCGCGATAAACTAACAAGGGGTAGGCTATATTTAATTACTCCAATCTTAACTTTATGCGCCCAGATTGTGATGGTAATTAGGCCTTTTAGAAACCCGCCTAAGTGGCGTTTTCGTCGATTTGTTTCAGATAACACGGATCAAATTTATATTAAAAATCCATTTAGCTCGTGTTGATGTATTTGTTTGCTTCCGTTTTTTTTCGGAATGGTTTATTGGTTTTGTGTTGTGACATATTCATTAATAAATGCAAGAAGCGAATAAGGGTAATTAAAGCATAAATTCAATTGCGTTTTATTACGATAGAGACATGCAGTTTTCTATTGCTATCAATTTAACTAGTATGTGCATGAAAAAAGACGATGAATTAAAAATAACCGCAACAAGAATCTCATATGTGATCAGCTTTTTCTACATATAAATATCATGGTTCGAAAATTTCCCATCTCTTGGTTGATTGATGTTGAAGAATATGAGAATCTGTGATGACATTTATCTCTGATTTAAATTACTGTACGGCCATGTTATTACGAAAAAATAAGTTACTGGCTGGTGGACGAATCGATTTCATTGAGATTGAAAAATGATGGCATTGCATTCTAAATTCAAAATTTATGTCATCGAAATGAATCGAAATCATTGGACAATTTTGCCACCCGCAGCCAATCAAACGCTGCGATGAGATTCGAAACATGTATGTAGCGCAATTGCATGTGCGACAGCGATTTCGTTTAATTCTGATTGTAGGCACTTTATTTTGGTTTTAATTCTTATGAAATTAATGTTTTTTATCTCAATGATAAGAAGATATGTTTTTGGTTTTAAGATATATTTTGATAATAGAATATTGTAAAAAAACGATGATTACATTTCATTATATTATCTTTTGCTAGTCTTTCGCCTACCTCCGCTCGGGTGCATTCAAATTTGTCTCTTCTAATTTTTATTTCATAAGAACCTTCTGATAATCACTGATCATTATTATAATAAGTAACACGAACAAAAACAATTGAATCTCTATTTCCCTAGGGAGATACCTCTTCTAATTTTTATTTCATAAGAACCTTCTGATAATCACTGATCATTATTATAATAAGTAACACGAACAAAAACAATTGAATCTCTATTTCCCTAGGTATCTCCCTAGGGAAATAGAGATTCTTTAAACGATAGTTTTTCACGATTAATGTTGCAAACTTTATCCCTCCTTGCTTTCTATGCTCCCTTGTTAGCCGACTTTTATTTACTTTTTAGTCAAACTACATTTTGACATAAAAGATTTTGATTGGTCCATAGCTCTCACAAAATTATTTCTATGAATAAAGTATCGATAAAAAGTAAAAACCCACACAAAATTATTTCTATGAATAAAAGTATCGATAAAAACCCATCTCTTACACCACACACAAAATGGCGGACCAGAACGCCGCCCTGTAATTCCAATACTTACGAACATTACCCTATTATAATGTATTATGGAATATTATTTTACGACTATGGCCCCGGCGCGCATTATGGTCTAAAAATACCGACACGATATTATGGGGGTAGTTGGAAATCGATTATCGATACACCTGTTGTCAATGATATTTAGAAGTTATAACTTTATTGGGAGTTTGTCTCGTTAAGTGTCGAATGACCGTCGTAAAGCTTATGGCTGAGAACATGATATATTATTAAATATACAACCATAAACCATAAATATCGTTGCAAATAATAACAGTTCGTCATTATTTATTTCTTGATTACATTGAGTAATAACTAATTTAGACCTTCATCTAGATACTTGGTATAAATGCGAACTTTGTCTGTATATGTCTCTTCTTCACGCCTAAACCACTGAAACAATTTGGACTGTATAGTATACTAATATACTAGATCTTTTCTGTGATTCTAACATCAGTCATATAGCAATTGTAGAGTAATTAATAGCGACATCAAAGTAATATTATCCTCATTTTAAATTATACTAAATTTTGACAAAGAAATTGAAATATACTCAATTGTATAGTAAATTTGACAACTGGTTTGCTTATTACAGCTGTGGATTCAAATGTACCTATAGTTTTCCATATGCGTCCACGTATTGTTAAGTATTTGTCTCTTAAACAAAGGATTAATGTTACTTTACCGCCGTTTTCTCGATCCTATCTATCCCTTTTGACAACTAAAGTCCTGTCAAATCTATCCATTTGCACCTACTTTGATTTCAATATACTACCAAGGGATACAATATGAGAGACTATATAATATGACTATAAATTTAACAGTTAACCAGTTAACTTTTATGATATTAGCTTCACTAATATCATAAAAGTTATAACTAGTTCAGTTATGAAACAGGCAATTAACAACGACACGACCTTTCCGAAATACCGAGAAATGTCGCGTTGGCACATTATGCTTACCGTTACATAGTTCCGCTAGTTCTCACGGTTAATTTCTAAGTATGGGATTAAGTTATACTAAAATGTTTATGATATTTTTATACAAATATATAAAAGAGGCGCATAACATAAAACGAAAAGATCTAGTCCATTAAAGAGGTCTATAACCAACTAGGTGACTCGCGCGGCTTCGCTCCCATAGCATCATGTTATATACATCTTAATATACATAAATTACGTGTCACAGTGTTTGTTGACTTCTAAATTACTTAACCGATTTTGACCAAATTTTACATTTGTGTGCAGGTTGATCCAACTTGAAAGATAGGATAGTAGTCCACGCGTGCTAAGTCGCGGGCGGAAAGCTAGTAGCCAATAAAATATATCCTATGTTATTTGTATATAATGTAGCATTCTAACGGTGAAATAATTTTTAAAATCCAGTAGTTTTTGAACCTATTCATTACTAACAAACAAACAATTTGTTCTCTATATATTTATATCGCCTACAATATTTTTTCATATCATTTCTATATCTTGAAAACGCATAATACATGCATAGACTATAGTGACGTCATATAGAGCTGGAGTAGGAGTGAACGGAGATCAAATGCATTACATAAGCTTACTATGTAATTAATCCCAACGACACCAGGCTTGACTAAAGATGAGCGATATTTGCATGTAACAGAAAACGATGCAACAGTACCAGGTTATTTAATATATCTCAAATTTTCATATAATACAACCCGTTTATTGTTTACACATAAAAAGTCTTCTGTGAATTTAACCTGGAAGGCTGCAGATCTACGGCACAAGATTTTATCAATGATTATAGATAGATTGTTATGTCAGATTATATAACAATAGATAGACAAAAGCCGATATTCCTCGCCCTACTAATTTTAAGTCCCTGTTATGCCTTGTCCCTACTTCCTTTGTTAATATTCTGGCCAAATTTATTAATTATAATCATTTAAGATTCTAACTGTCTATTCTCTAACTGATGTATATTTATTGTTATGCTTGTATTTAGGCCTGTGTTGTTTTGTTATGTCCTTTAATGTTTGTATTGTTTGGTTACGCAGGTCTATCATGGTCAGTGTACAAAACTTTCCATAGTCAACTCAAGCATAATAGTGGTTCATAAGTCTTGACAAGGACAAGCATTCTGACATTCCACCTGACACCTGACATTGGCAGAATCCATCTTTGATGGGAAGCCATTAAACTAAAAGAAGAAGAAGAAGATAGACAAAAGTCATAGCAAATGTATCCGTAGTTAGGATATTGAAATCAAAGTAAGTGCAAATAGATAGATTTGTCTGACTTTAGTAAGCAAAATAAGGGATGGATAGAATATTGAAAACGGCCCCTAACTGCAGTAAATTGTGTTAAAAGTTTGATCAACATCTGTAAACATTTTTGTAAATATTTCAATTGAAATATTCGAAATAGAAATGCTATTATAAGTTACGTAGTATAGGTTAATGCAATTCTAGTAATATTATGAAAGTAAACGTTTGTTAGTGTGTTAACCACAATGATTGTGAAATTACTGGACGGATTTTGATGAAATATAGAAAACTGTTTACTATTTTTTTCTATTTATTTATAATAATTTGTTGTACATAACAGCAAGACATAATTAGAAAATAACAATTAACACGAGTGTATGAAAAGGCGGTCTTATTGGAAGAGATTGTTGTTCAGAATCTCTTTCAGACAACCGATAACTAATATATCGATTCTAAATTTAAGGTTTGTAGGTATACATACATATATACATACATACATACGCTTTCTAGAAAATATAATAATAATTGTTGTACTCGGTCTGGGTCGAAATTTATTACGATTTTCAAATATTTTAAAATGTTCATGTTCAATGATGAAAATAAGGTTTACTTTCCTACAATTTATCCACGGCTGGTTAGCCTTACAATCCCACATAAAAATATAATCACCAGGTATAGTCGCATACAAATTTGAAAGACATGAAACCGTACAATCGTGTACAAATTTCAATGAGATGTAAATGTACAATCGCGCACATTGTTTAGCGAGGTGTGAAAGGTTATTTGTAGCGTGAATTATGAGAATTATATCTTCGACTATGATTTTACACTTCAAAAGGAAACTGACTCGTTGAGGTTAGTATGGACATGCCTTGATAAAATATGTTTATAAACTGTCTAATCTGTTTCATAAGTTTACATTTAATATATAGATAATCTAGCTTAAACCCGTGACTTCGCGTGCATTAATTTACCACGTTAAATACCACAAGAATACTACCTTTTTGCGGGATGAAAGGTATATGTGTGTTAGTATATGTATGGGTATATGTGTGTTAGCTCGTTACTCTTTCGCTCAAAATCCACTGAATGGATTATGACAGACTAACATAAAGGTTACTTTTAATACCGCAGTTGCCATGGGATCACAAGTGGCGCGGGTGAAACCGCAGGGCGCGGCTAGTATATAAATTATTATATAGGTACTATTATAAAAGTAGAAAAAAATTAACATTCGTATTGATAATATACATTACAACCTGAAACTGCCATTGCAAATTTTGCATTGATGCTGATAGCCATTTTTGAAACCTCAAGACAGATGTTTTTCGCAAAACTGTTGAATCAATGTTACATAAACATGTCGAATATAGTTAATTTTCATGAAGATATGGTTGTATTGGTGGATATACATCTTTTAGGTGCTATTATTCGATGGTAATGTAAAGTTGTGTTCTCTCTTTTTATGAAAAAGTCGTTTTGGTGCGAGAAATTGTTTGCGCATTTATTTGATTAAAAACGTGTGAAGCTATCAATTTTTGCATGCTTGTTGTAAGGCGAACTACATGTTAATTTATTGTTTATTTACATAAATCCCCTTCTGTAATTATGATTAGGTTGTTTGGAAGAAAACGCAGCTTAACAATTAGGCCACTTGGTTGTGGCTACAACGTTTACCATGAGTAATTGAGAAATATAAGTATGTAAATTATTAAGTTGTGTAAAGTGATGTCAATTAAAATATTAAATAAAAAAATTAAAAACCTCTCATATTTCGAAAATTTTTAGAGATATATGTAGTTATACTCTACTATACATTTGGAAAACTACCACATTGAGATAGATTATAGTTATACTAGCTGTTCCGCGCGGCTTCGCTCCCGTACCATAATGTTATAACACCTATAATATAGCCCATGTTACTCGTGGATAATGTAGCTTTCGAGTAGTAAAAGAATTTTTAAAATCGATCCAGTAGTTTTTGAGTCAAACAAACAAATAAAGTATTCCTCTTTATAATATTAGTGTAGCTACAAACCGTGGAATTCCTAGTAGGAAGGTCTTGTGATCTTCAACACTTACTTAATCGTTTGACACGAGAATAACAAAGTATTCAATGCAAATGTAAGCATTTATTTGTTTTTATTTATCTTAACAAATTATAATAAGTATAATTATAAGTATACTTTACATGGCCTAAATAGTTAAACATTGGATAGTCATTTTTTAATATTGTCTTCAGACTTGACTATTGCAATAGTATAAGAGAAATACTATTTTTTTGAAATGATCGGATGTTATTCATGCATATCGTAAAACTGTGCGGATTTTGAAATTTCATAAATTAGATAATAGAGAACATAGAACAATCTGGAATACAACGCGAGTGAATCCGCGGGTTGAAAGTAAAATTAAGAAAGTGAAAGAAGGTATTAGAAAATAAATCAATGTTTACAAAGTATGCAATTTCTTTAATACGTTTATGTCATGATGTAGTTTATGCTAGTTTCTCAAATTACATGGAAACGTAGCACATTGAGATACATTATAATGTAGTTTTTACATAATTTTTGTGAGTATTCGTAACACTAAGAGAATATAAGTCGCAATCTCTATCAATTTTAAACCCACGAGGTAATTCTTCTTATCTTTATGTCAAAATTAGTTTATACAAATGAATCATTTTTGTCTTTCTCTAAAAATATGAAAGCCGTGTCCACAATCACACCGTCACCCACACCTCGGATAATAATCCAACTCGCACTGATTGTTTTTTCTCCACTAATAAGTGGTCGGTGTGAGCGGTCGCCGGTAAATTATTGATTGTGGATAATGGCGATCGAATCGCAAGAGATAATGTTGCCTAATGCTCGGTAATAAAGGTTGTGATTTCGTGTAAATTACCTTTGTAAATGAATATTTCGATACATCGTAATTAATTTGTAGCAACCAGAGCATATACATGTAAGGTTTTTTGGTGTCTTTTGTTTTATTAGTAACGAAGTTAACTTTTATTTTTGATATCTATTCTAAGTCGGTGCGTTTAGCTAGTTTCAATTTAACAAGATTTTTCACCGACTTTAAATAGATTTCAAAAATAAAATAATTGTTGTTTTTATTTTTAGTGTGAGGAAGTTGGTTCTATTTTGTGGCAAAGGTTATTATTTTTCCATTATTTTATTTACTAATGTTCCACATCAGAGTTAGTCACAAGTACAACTCAGTCTCAGAGTTAGAGTTTAATAGGTCAATTTAATCATGAAACCTTAACCGCAGAGCTTATTCTGTTGATTTTCGATGAGTTCTCTTAAATAACTTCCACATGGATGATCAGGCTTTCAAATTTAAATGGGACCACACTCTTCTCTCTCGAATGCAAAGAATTTTCCAAATCGGCCAATAACTGCCGGAGATATACGGTTACATACAAAAATTCGGTCGAATTGATAACCTCCTACTTTTTTTTGAAGGTCTTTTTCCAACGGAATATGACTCCAAATTTATACAGCGTGTTATATTAAAAAGTATCTAAATCCAATATACTTTATAACAAACTAAATTGAGTAATAAACAAACGAAATCCAACAAAATCAAGGGCCTATAAAAATACCT
>LQNK01002154.1:13942-34551 GCA_001586405.1 Phoebis sennae | reverse complement strand
ATTTACTAGAGCTCCGTTGGTCATTGGCAAGAATATAGCTTATAAAAGCTGCCAATGTCCGTCCCTCACGTGGCAACAGATGGTCGTACCGGACGTGGAGTTAGATTTATGAGGGGCTTATTATTATTATTATTATTATTATAGTTTGTTACCTCCATCTTCAAAAGAGATCAGAGCCATCCACGGGAACTCATACAGACTAGCCGCAGTCCCGCCGAAGATTTTCCAACCACTGATGTCCCCGCAAACTGGCGGTAAATACTTCAATTGTTTGTAATCTATTTTACTGTCTTCGCTGTCGATCCCACTTCTAGTACTGAATTTGAAATCTGAGCAACATACCTGTAATAGTATTTTAAACATTATTTACCACATTAATAATCAAATCATAACTTACTATATTATTTTTTACATTTTAAAACTGTAAAGGGAATAAAGCTCGTGTAAAATAATTCGTCTCACCTTAGGAACGTTCATCTGTTCGATGTTCTCGTAACCGCAAAGAGCATTGTTGAACATCGTTGCGGTCCGCGAGTCCTTGTATTGGTAGACCAATCTTTTGGCTTCTTCACATAATGTGAATACTTGACAGTCGTCACATGTTTCTGTAAATAAAATTATATAGGGTGTTGCGTAAAAATTGGATAATATGGCTCCTGCAGATAGAGGATGTTATGACGGTTCAGAAAAATATATTTTTTGTTCAGTAAGATCTATTTTCTTATATTAGTCTTTCTCGATTAATGTCTCTAAATATCAGACAGATATCTATTTGACACGAGATTTTTCAAATTTCCTACTGGAGTAATCCGAAATAAGGAAAAAAAAATTTCGATCTTCTTGAGATAAAAAAATAAATTCTTCAACTTTATATTATTAGTTCCGAAATTCAGACTCAGAGAATTTTCTTGAAAGTAAAACAGTTGTATATCTACAGTGAAATTACATAATTACACACATAATTGCAAACTGCATATTCATTTAAATATAAAAATAAATATATAATCGATCTGGTAGTACGCATGACCGTATATTTATACGGTACTACGTCAGGTCATTTGACCTGTACGCTGTTTTGCGGGTCAGCCCAAATCATTTTAAGTTCTACCTCATTATTCAGAAATCTTGGCGAAATATAGAAAAAAATCTTTTCAATTGTTTGAAGAATATTTTGATGAAAGAGCAAGGTTTAAAGGCATACGGTATAAAAGTATACAATGTGAGCCTCTTCGTTCGCCTGCGATCTGGACACATTCCAAATGGAAGCTTTGCCTTTCTGATGAGGAAGTCTGTTTCGTCAAATTGTGACCTTTGCAATAAGCCAGGTGATATATGGAATGTGTCCGGAATCGAGATAAAAGGTTAGAATTACATGTTAGAGTTAAATAAACATCAGCTTAATTTATCTGATATGGCCATATTTCACAGCACACTAGCCGAACCAGATTCGGATGCAGCTAGGATGTTGTGTAACTTTAACCATAAGATTAAAAATAATTAGATAAGTTATATTGTTAGTGTTTTATGGTTTAATAGTATAGATAAAATGAGATTGTCGTAGTCATTTTATGTGCAAAAATAAAAAATATAAAAAAAAATGATAACAACACGTGCTTACTAATTGAAAGTATCTGTTGAGGAGTTTCCAAAACTAACACAAGAACCGTGAGTATAAAGATCATCGTTGTTTTGATAAGTTTATATTTAACACTAAAACATGTTATTAATCAGCGAATGCTTAAAAGCGACTGCAATATATAAGAGGAAAATATTAAAGACCTGTTTTATGTAATAATAAGATAAGATGTACCGCGCGGCTTCACTTTTGTAGTACTGGTATGTACCCTATACTGATATGACTGCCTCGTTGGTCTAGCGGTTGCTTCTTTGATTATAAATCAAGGGGTCTTGGGTTTGATTCCCGGGTTAGCCCAAAAAGAGGTGAGGGTGAGATTGCAAGTAGAATTTGACAAACAATTTCGATCGTTTACAGGGCAGGTAAAAGAGTTTTTGATTTAGTCCAGTACTTTTTGTGTCAAACATTACGCACATACACATAAAAAAACAGATTTGTTTCCTCTTCAAACTGTTATTTTAGATAAGTATAACTTTATACATATATGGAGTGAATAAGGGAAAATTCTTGGGTTTCAGTATGAATTGTGGTTTCACGAGTATGTTAGGTTATGGACTCATCATTTGTATAACAACTTAAACCAATGAGGTAAGTTCAAACAGTTAATAAAGACTTTACTTTGAGAGATTCTTAAATGTCATTCTATCCCTGTCTCTCTTTATTAGAATGAAAGTGACAGCATAACATATAAGAGCTATAACGTTGAATGTTAACATTGTTGTATTAACATTGAGCATTTATTCTTAAGCCTTATTCTATAGAGGCTTAATAAATAGAGAAACACGCAAAAATAGTCGTGAAAATCGAAGGCGCAGATGATTCAAACCTTGTTTAACATGAGATGTTCATGACCCGCTCCATTAAAATATCGGCTTTAATTATAATAATTAACATTCTCATAGCGTTTGAATTCTAAGTATATACATTTACTTAGTATCTAGAAAGACACGAACCAACAAATAGTATACTAACTTGAGCATTTCTCGACTCCACTCATTCGGCCTCTTTGTTGGATAATCCAGTTATGTCAAACTTTTATCATAAAATACCCAATAATCGTCATTTTTGACGTTACCTTAGGCGTGGTTGCGTGAAAGAGTATTAAGGCAACTTCTTACACCCGTATTCTAAGAAGTTACTAAATTAGTTAATTTCAATCGAAAATTCATAACATAGAAATATAATATTTTAATAAATAGATCGAACAAATGGAGTTGTTAAATTTTCTTCTGGGAAATTTTCATAACGTGAGTGGACGTGAGTTAGTAAAGTTTCGATTTAGAATGTAAATACCGGCGTTAAACTATTAGGTAATAGATATAAATTTATGAAATTTGGAACACTTATAAAAATCCGAACTATATAGCGTAAGTATTTGCAATGGGCTCTCAGGGTCAAATCCTAATCTATGAGGAATATCAAAAAATGTTAAAAGGAGTCTCGAGACCGATTTCGACAAAAATAAAAACTGCATCACTGGATTTTTTTTAAATTTATTTACAAGCCAGGAATCGAACCCCTTGATTTTGTAATAAAATAAACATCCCTTATTTTTCACCGATCTATAGTACTTATAATTAGAATATTTTTTTTCAAAGTACTGTCATATGTCTAAGTTAGGGAAACGCCTAATTATTGCATTTTTACTTATTTTCATCCATAAATTGTATGGAGAGATACGATGGAGACAGTGGAAGAACACACGAATCGATTTCATGCAAATTAAATACACTGGAGCATGCTTCTTCCTTCTATTCCTATTCATCTCTTTCTTTCTCTTCGGTACTTCTCGCTATTACCACCTCTTATCCGCTGACATCTGATTCGAAAAGGGTGTGTTGAAAAACAGCGCTTAATATAAACCTTTTGCATACCCACATTTAACACATCCCGATATACGACTGAATATAATTAATATCGAACGTTAAAAGGACAAGACAAATAATAATTAGCTACTTTATATAACATATTTATTTGTTTGACGCTTACAATATATGCTACTATGTGTTAATTAATGTATTATAAATCCTATTAAAATGTGTTCCGAGAATTCATAGCAATATTGTTTTCGTAATTAGTCATTATCGCAAAGCGTATTTTCCGATAAGCAAACATAAGTGAAGTTATTGAGGATTATGGATTAAGATTCAAATTTTTTGACTCTAACGTCAGTTCTTTAAATTCTCTTCTAAAATACTAACTTGGAATATTATAACGTTTGGAAAGGTGTTCATATACTGGATAGATATGAAATGAGCTTTCAGGGTCAAATTCTAAATTATGAAGAATATATATAACTTTAATAGACTAGCAAAACAATTCGATCCTGATCTATTTTGCAGAAGCCCTACATCCATCAAGCGTCAGCTAGGAAGCAGCTTTTTTGGTCTGATCGATGGTTGAGCTGATTTACTCTTAGATCTGTAAGAAATCTGATGTCAATTTTGACTTTTGTTTTTATTTTTTTTACTTTTGCGCAACTGTTCACATTTGTTGGCTGTTTTGTTTGTTAAATATTTTGTCACAACGCGTGAGAATCTATAAATGGCTTCTTGTTGACTAACTTTGTAACCTATATAAAAAAAATTCAGCTGTTGATTTTCCATAAAAATAAATAAATAAATATCAAAAAACGTAGTAGTCTCGAGGCCGATTGAACGTGATAAAAAATTACATTGTAGGATTTTTTAAAAAAAATTTTATGCCAAGCCAGGAACCGAATCCGTTGACTCTCTTATATTATAGCAGGTTCATCTGATGGTAAGTGACTGACCGCAGGCCATAAACAACTACAACATCTGATGTTTGCAGATGCCTGAAGGAAGACGAGGGAAAAAGGAGAGGATTAATGATGGGAAATTGAGGACCCCCGCTCGCCGAACACAGAGCAATACTGCTTCACGCCGATCTTCTGCTGGTGGGGTTGTAATTACACCGGTGCGAGCTTGGCCTAATCATGCAATGCTCGGCTCCCACTCTTTTATTGCTGAAGATTTTATGCAGCAGAATTTCCCTCCATCGCCTCTTACACCTCCCATGGGTAGAAATGGGGTGGTGACACATGTACTTACACAGAGTGAATTTTACAAAAAACCACCCAGTATGAGTACATATAAGTTATTACATAATATACAAATGGTGTATTTTGCACAAAATTATACACATACATTTTTTAACTTTTCGTTACTGTAATGAAAAGTTCAGACATAAAATGTCTATTCGGTGAATTCTGAATCATGATATTCTGTTTAATTAAGGATAATAATAATTAGCAATGTTTACACATAGAATATAAATAAAATCACGTCATGTTTTGTATTTGTAATAAATTAAAGTTGCTTCTTTCCTAGTTAGAAATACAAGGTTTATCAATGATAAATTATTATATGTATTTGCGTTTATAAATATTACAATCTTAATTTATTACAGTAAAAATGAATGGTAAGTAATAAATAAATATATTAATTACTTACAGTTGTTAATTCTAGTTAATACCTAAATCAGCTATTCAATAAAAGTTTAAATTCCTAGAACACTTCTCAGCTACGCGAAATGCCATTTTTATAATAAAAATTGCTTTTTTTTATAAAAATGATCCATGAATGATGAATGATTATCCATGATCCACGTGGATAATGGCTTTCAAATGGTAAAATAATTTTTAAAATCGTTCCAGTAGCTTTATAGCTTATTAAAACCAAGTAAACAAAGAAACAAAGTTTTCCTACCTGCCGTCTTCTACGTAGGTACATAATCTATATTTAAATTCTGAAAAATATGAATGAAATCAGTGTGTAATATCAGATATAATAATATAATCTGCACACCCTCCAACATGCAGCATAAGAATTTGTCACCGACGTGACTGGGGATTACCATTTGATGTAAGAAGAAATAGAATAATACAGTCGTAAGTTGCACCATTCGTTTACCCGTCCTGACATCAATACATACTATTTCATCCCATTTAAAAGTTTATTAACGGCCGTTTTCAATAATGTACCAAAAGTTATGGATTATTATGTCAACAAACGCTACCCGTCGATAGGATATTGAAATCAAAATAAGTGCAAATATATAGATTTGTCTGACTTTAATAAGCACAACAAGTGACAGATAGAATATTGAAAACGGCCGTAAGGATTTTATATTACTTAACCCTAAGTAAAATGCAATTCCGTAATATATTGCCTATATAATTGATTATTAGCGATAATAATTTCGCAGTCCCTGCAGCAAAATCCGCCGCGTTTTGCTGTCCGTTCACCGTAAATGTTGGCAAAAATATTAAATAAAGGCTTTTGGATTTTCTTTTTATCATTAAAGTGCCTAGACTTTACAATGCGTTTTAGTAGAGCTCATATAAATTATCGATTTCATTTTATACCAACGTGATTCACTTTATTACGTTTTAAAATTTTATACTAAAATTAATTTTCCATTTTAAAAGGTCATATTTGAAGACAACTTATTTCTGGTATTCCCCATAATACGAAATTATTCCTAGCGTAAAACCCATGGGCAGACAACTTCAAACTTTTAGGAAGTTCGAATATAAGTTTTTATATCATTCAATATTTAATAAAGCCTTCTTTACTAATCATTTATTTTATATACGATACATTTCTCATCAAAAATTCAAAATTTGAACTTTGTCGGTTTTAATGATTGATTTTAAATAAACTTATTTAAATGTTTTCTATATGTTTAAACAATGTCGATATTTTTTATTTTAATTTTGCACATGAAGTTTTATTTATACAATCGTTTTTGTTAAGCCCACTTGAGGTACTTGACGTTTCGAATCTCATATGACGTCACATGACTACTGAGCACACAAGTGGGTAGAACCAGAAAAAAATGCTCCTAATTAATGATGAACATTCGATTAAATTATAGATCATGATAGATCGATTACATCGTTATCGTGTCGATCGTAGATTTGCAGTAAATTTATTTTTTTAAAACGTTTCTCTTAATATCTACCATTGACCTTGACATTGACCTATAGAATGTGGTTATTTTGGCGGTCCAATATTATGATGTAATCAAAACAAAAATATCGGAGATTATTAAACAGTTACGATACATACAATTGTTTCACATTATCCCAGCGCAACACTTCACCATAAAATATGTTAAGAACCTTCTGACAAAAACAAGCACAACAAAAAAAGAATACTTCGTATTAATTACTCAAGTTAAGCATCTTTATTTTATAAAAAATTGCACATGCGTTAACATACTATTAGTAAGTGTGTACGTTAAATTATTAATTAATATATAAAAAAAAATACCTTTTGCTATGAACATGCAGCCTCGTAAAATATCTTTAGAAACATAGATCAAAAATTATCGTTTCGGTATAAACCAACAAAAATAAAACGTAAGATGGTAGTGGTAAATTAGAGTTTAAAGAGAGATTCATAGGAACCGTAGGATGGTTAGGTTTTTCTCGAGGCAGTCACCCCGCGTTAAGGAAAAGCCGTACATACCTTGTTTACAAAGACGACCGGTCAGTCACTTCAAGAAATCCGCGCTGATTTAACATATCCTACCTCATCAGTATAATAAAATATTTAAATTTAATACAATGTACCTAAACAAGCTGCTATTTTGTGTGTTAGTGACACTTATTTGGAAAGAAGGTTCAAGCAGTAAGTACACAGTTTAATATTGATAAATAAAAACAAAAAAAAACATAAACCTTTCGCTGGAATTTAAACCCAACTTTTTTTTAAATATAATATATGATTTTTTTTACTGTTCAACTACGGACAAAGTAGTTAAAAAGGCAGTAGTTTTTTCAGTTTATTATCAGTTCAGACCCAAAATTTTTTTAATCCCTTTTGCATTATCTTCAATTAATCCCATTATATAATATGTTTGGCATAATAATTGTCAATAGAGAAATCACAATATGAGTAATCTACTAGTGGTGCCCTCTAGAACAACTTTTTGAGAAAAACAGGCTAATTGGAAACAAAAACATGGGAATTTTGTAACCAAATTCAACGCCTTTTTATATACCATATAAAACATACATAATCTTCTCAGTAGACACTGCTTTCCGAATCGGTGGTAAATAAAAAATAAAATATGTATGTCACGTTTGAAAAGAGCTTTCAAAAAAGCCAATTTGGAAAAATAAACGATTTGAATTTGAACTTGACTTTGATAAATCTCCATCCGTATTATTTATTAAGATATTATTTCTTATCAGTCAGGGAAATATATTATGATTAGCGAGTTGTTATGCCTGCAATTGTATGCATGTGTAACGTTTAATACGATAATGAGACTATAAAACACATTATTTTCCTTCTTGGGCTCAATGCGGACACGTGGAATACCGTTGCAACTCTCAGCATATTTTTCAACCATATTAGCTGAACCAGGGTAAATAAATATAGTGCAAGATTATGGAACTTTTTTATGGAATTTATAATATTTGCACTATATACTGCAATAAATATAGTGCAAATATTATAAATTCCATAAAAAAAATTCTTTGAAATTCCTGTACATTGAGGGACATTTACGTAACATAAAATATATTTTTCTGAACCGTCATATCGTCCTTTATCTGCAGGTGCCACTCTTTCCCACATTATCGATTATTATATAGAGTAGAGAATGACATGACTTGGCCATGACCTCAGCCCTCAAATTTCTTAGATAATTTTCTTTCTAAGTTGTTTTTTTAACAGACGGTTCTAAAATCAAAACTCCCCTATTTTTTTTACTTTTATCAACTTCACCACGTTAGCAAAAAAGGAGCGGTTGTGCATTCGTTCAACTACGAAATAGTCGCCTTTTAATTTTGAACCTGTCGCCCGGGCATACTCCCCGGCCTGACCCAGTAGATCTCGCCATATCTAATCTATTAGATTAAATGCTTTAATTTACCTTTCTCGTTTCCAGAAGAGTGTAGCGACTGCAAAAAGTACTCTCTATGTAAACCAGCTTTAGATCTGGTGTTAAAAAGAAAAGACAGTTATACAAAAAATAAATTCCAGCAATCATTATGCGGTTACGACGATGATTCAAGGGAACACAAGGTAAATAATGTTACTAAATTATTACGATGTTTGTACGCTTGATATTAAGATAATCAAGGCTGTTGAAGGTAAATTAGAATTAAATTTTATGTAAAATGCTTTGGCATACTTTTATAATATAACAAGTTATAATTATAGTCCATTGAAAAGTACATTTGGTGTTGCGTTTGTCAGAGAACGTCATTTTATATTTTAGATGTCATGGAAGGATTAGTGTAGACTTAAATTCAAGTTTGTGGGGTTGCCATATTTGTCCCGCGGCCGCCATCTTGGATAAACATTGCTTACAAGGTTTACCTGACTAATCATCGGTCTCTCAAAATATTATAATTTATAATTATTATTTCAAATTCAATTCTCTACAACTCTGTCACATAATTTCAATCCACTATTATAAGTGACAAAAAATATACCTTTAACTTTATTTACCTATCTTTATAACACGCAAAATCTTCGCAAAATTGGCACTGCGCACAATCTTTTATTTTGTTTCTAGATTTTTAAATGTATATCGTTTTGTCACATGTGCAGTATCTATATAAATCCATAGATTGGGTTAACGGCAACAATTATTCCCTTCTGATACAACGGAAATATATTGTAGAAAAGTTACAGCTCTTGACCTGTTCTTGACCCGTGTCAGTCTTTATTTTATTATCACTGTCATAATTGCATCATGCGGAAACGTCAACTTGAATAAAACTATACATTATATTTAAACTGTGTTTTTATTCTGCAGATTTGCTGTTCAGATTTTGATGAATCTCCAAGTCTTATGGATAGAAGTGGATCTCTTACGGACACTCCACCACCCATACGAAAAGACCATAGTAACAAATTGAGTCTTTTGCCGGAATCGTGTGGAGACATCGATGGTAATCGTATCGTGGGGGGTACCGTTGCTAAGATCTATGAATTTCCCTGGATGGCCCTCATATCCTATAACACACGTAAGAGTTTTTTTTTTATCAATAATCCACGAGACCATCATTTTACGGCTCCAAAACTAGTTTCTCCGGTTCGAATGTTTATATCATATAAATTTCATCGTTAAACGCTGACTTTATTTCTTTTTACATCAGGCTTAGGTCCTAAATTCAAATGCGGTGGTAGCATTATAAACTCCAGGTACATCCTCACGGCAGCCCACTGCGTGCAGGGTGAGGATATAGCCGGCGTCCGCCTTGGGGAGCATGACCTCCGATACCCAACAGATTGCCAGGGGGAAGATGACAACTTGATCTGCGAGTCGCATTTACAAGTAAATATTTTGAGCACAGCCATTTTTTGCTCAATTGTTTCTTCTTTAATTTTTTCTAAAATTTAATTAATGGTGTATTTTTTATTAACTGGCTATATTCTGAACGACTTCACCCTTTGAAAAAAATTGACTTTTTTATAAATCTTTTTTTTTTTTAAATTTCAGAATATTGCAGTCCAAGACAAAATCATTTATGAGGATTATCAAGGCCAACCATTCGTGAGAAATGATATTGCTTTGTTGCGACTTCAAGATGAAATTGACTTTGGATTTAGTAAGTTCAAAATATTATTTCATTTAAATGACTACTTTCTTCTAGATTGATGCAATATATTTAGGACTAATGAAAGACCCCTTGTTTATATTGGGAGCTAATAAGTTTAAAATGAACATTATTATTTAGTTCTTTTAGTAAGATGCGTTGGGGTTATTCCAAACGGGTTTATTCAGAATAAATCTGAGATTTTTCAATCCTAGGTATATTTTTTGACTGGTGGTAAAAAGCTCGACTCTGTATTTATTCCCCGCGCTGCAGAAGACATTTATTTGAACAAAACGTGCATAGCGTTTGCGTAGTGAAATTCAAATTCAAATTAATTTATTGTCACCAAGAAATGCAAGCGAATAAAAGCCGTTGCCATAATTAGTTATTTACAATTTTGATTTTGGTCAGATATTTTGAATTCTGAATATTTAAAATTTGTCGGACAACCCAATCCAATCGGAATACCCCCAACGCATCTAACTAGTCATTCATTTGTTTCAGAAAATGTGGGTCCGATCTGTTTACCAGTGTTACCAGCTCTGCGCAACAAGTCGTTGGACGGTGAAAAGGCCACCGTCGCTGGTTGGGGGGTCACGGAGGAAGGCGACACTTCTGCCGAATTGTTGAAGGTTGTTGTGCCCATTAAAAGCCAGAATATCTGCAGAGATTATATTAACAGGTAAACCTTGTCAATATACTACATACATTCACGAAAAGAGCTTTTTGAATAATAATCAGTATTTGTTATTTCTAAATATTCACAATGGTCAAAGGAAAAAATTGGTTATATAGTATATAGTAAGAAAGTATTTGTGTCTCAATTACTATAAATATGTCTTTCTTTCTTCGACAAACACTGTCGATTTCCTAATTCAGAACTACAACTAAGATTTTTAGCACAAATAAAAATTGATTAGCATAGATTTTAATTTAAAACAATGTTAAATCAAAGTAAACCCAGTCTTTAAAGCAGTCCTAACAAAGCATTAAATGTGTTCTCGCAATAATTGAATTCAATATTTGAAATGCGCTTAAAGATTGTCTCATCCTTACTTTATATAGAACAAGCTTGGCTCCGCGGTTTCATTTGCCGGAACCTGAGTGAAAGTAAAATTATGCTAACGTCTTAGAATACGGGTGTAAGACTCTGTACAAAACTTCATCCGAATCTGTCGAGGAGTTTCAGAGTCTATTCAATACAAACAAACAAATCTTTCTTCTTTATAATATCTATTATCTTTTAATATATATTTACGTTATGAATTTGAACGCTGACCGTTGTTTTCAATTCAAAATATAATTTCAGGCAAGTGACAGACGGTGAAGACAGGACAGGCAATCAGTTTTGCGCTGGGGACCATAAAAAGGACTCCTGCGAGGGGGACTCAGGGGGTCCCCTTATATTGGAAGAGGACTACAACGGTGTGGACCGTTTTGTTCAGTTCGGCATCGTGTCTCATGGACCACGGACGTGTGGGTTCCACTCTCCCGGCGTGTACACTGATGTGAGAAAATACGTAGATTGGATTCTGGATAAAATAAAACCATAATTATAAACAAATTTATATGTGTAATTATAATATTTACAAATAAATAGATAAATAACATAACTGTGTTTTATTTACAAGTTAAGAATTACAGTATGACTGGCTACTGAATTTACTTACATTGCGAGTGAAAACAGAACTTCGTACCCAAGTATGTTTTATATCTTTTGGTTGATATCGGCAACGATACATCCATACTGCTATACTAATTAATGCGAAAGTAGCTCTGTCTCTGTGTCTGTCTTTTCTTCACGCCTAAACCACTGAATCGATTTGGATAAAAAAAATGTACAAAAATTGTTTGACCGAAAAAGGATATAGGATACTTTTTATTCCCGAATCCCACAGGAACGGGAGATATACTCCGTTGAAACCACAGGGCACAGCCAGTTAGTGAAAATTTAATTTAACTTCAGTTATATTTATTCCATTTAATAATATAAAAGGAAAAAAAACAGTTATTATCATTATGTTCCTTTAAAATAAATATAAAAACCTTTGAAATAATTCATTTCTTTAAAGAGAGTTCTTTTAATCATTGGTAGAGTCAGAGGGTTTTTTCTCAAACATAGGATAGTTTAAAATGAAATTTTATCTATTTGTTTGTTCTTAAGGGACTAATAATTGAAGAGAATGTCAGACAAACTGAATCTTATGTGAAACAGTTGTAATATTACTTGCCTTCTGCAATGAAAAGTTATGAAATATGAAATGAAACAAACATCAATAAGAATAAAAATAAAATCATTTCAATTTCATCGTAATACATGCATGAAATATTTCTTTACTTTTCTTTGTGTGTAATATTTAAATTTTGAAATTAAAAAAATTTTAATTCTTCGACGTTTAATAAGTAACTGTGTCAGTCGAAAAAACCGATTACATTCACTTCACTGCATGGAAAAGATGGTGATTATAGTGTTATATACAATACAACTTACACATTTGAATGTCTAAAATATTAGGAAATATTGTCGTTTAAACACTTAGTACAGAGTTTTAAATCTTTTAATGAAGTAATTGTGACACAGGAAATAAGGAAACATAAGTAATCAAAAGTTTTAGTAATTTCGATTTCAACACCAATTTGGATGCTTAAAATGTCGTAAACCACTGACAAACCCAAGAAATAAAAAATAACAACTTACTTTTTCAATCCTCAACATATGTTTTAGAACCTTTTCATAAAGAAATTTAAACAGAAACTTTGTGAAATTATTAAAAATTTCTTGTCAAAAAACCGATCTATTACACAGAATTGCCATACATTATATAATTATTAATTACTTACTCTTACAAAAGAGTATATTTACTTAAATAATATAAATTAAGATTCTATAATAACGAATTGTATCATTTTCAATGTATTTTATAAACTACTATAAAACTCAACGCGCGAATTGATTCAAATCAGGCGGCTTTTTTTTAAATATAATTATCGCTACTCTGCGCTAACAAGCGCCCCCATCCCTTAAATAGAACCATTAATATTGTTACTATAGTGCTATAGGCCTATTAGCTTGACCAATGCATGTAAGCTCACGCATTGTAAGTGACCTTTTTCTGCAGTAAATCATCTTGTCCACTATAAAAGCCAGTTTGAAAAACCACATACCTATTTCTGGTATTCCCCGTCCATACGTAACTGATCTTAAGGGAAAACCCGAGAGCAAAAAATCCGTCATATTTCCTAAATTTATCTAATTAGAGATAGAATAGAATTGATGCTCCGGTTTTTTGGAAAGTCGGTTAAGGCCCGGTTGCTATAAACTACAAAATGTCACAGTGTAACATATACGAATCGTTTTCATTAACTGGCGGTTATAATCAACCAAGAACCAAGTTTTTGTAGTTACGTAACGCCACGTTTATTATAGACTAGCTGATCCGCGCGGCTTCGCTCCCGTAGCATAATGTTATAATTTTCCCCGTTTTTTTCACATTTTCCATTATTTCTTCGCTCCTTATAGTTGCAGCGTGATGTTATATAGCCTAAAGCCTTCCTCGATAAATGGTTTCAATCAATTCGAACCAGTAGTTTCTGAGATAAGCGCGTTCAAACAAACAAATAAACTCTTCAGCTTTATAATATTAGTATAGATACGCGTAAGACTTACGCCTAGTAGGATATTGTACTGTCCGTAAGTTAAACAATACGTTTTATTTTTATAGGAACTGGGCAATAATATATTAACTTTCTGTTTAAATAAAGATATTTCATTTCATTTCATTTCATTATAATAGGTCGGATTGTGCATTTCATTTGTGTCTGTTTCACATTGTTATCGTAAAGGTCAGGCTGCAATAAAAACATAATATATCCGAGAATGTTGAACCGAAATGATATACAAAACTCCTAATTATAGAGTGAATTACTATTAATAATACATAGATAATTTGTATCTAGAAAACTTGCCTATCTTTATTTTAAAACACTAAGATATTTTTTAATTAATCCTTACTATAATATTATAAATGCAAAAGTAACTCTGTCTGTTTGTCTCTTCTTCACGCCAAAACCACTGAACCAATTCAGATGAAATATTGTAGCGATATAGTTTGAAACTCGAGAAAGGACATAGGATACTCTTTATTCTTGGAACCCCACGGAAACGGGAAATATACACGGGTGAAACCGCGGGATAAAGCTAGTATTAAATTTATATAACATAACATTATATTATAACAGTCTTTCTTATATTCTTTGTATATAGCATATATAGAACATAAATTTAATAAGGGATACCAAGAATCGTATTGTGAGAGTCAAATATTATATTTTTCCTCGTGGTTCACCCTTCGTTAAGGAAATAGCTAAACGAACTAAGACACCTTGTATACAACGATGACCGGTTAGTCACTTTGAGAAATCCACACTGTTATAACGTATCTGGGCTCATCATTAATTAATTATATTTATTTTAACACAATGTTTCTAAAGAAACTGCTATTTTGTGCATTAGTGTCGCTAATTTGGAAAGAAGCTTCAAGCAGTAAGTACTGTTATATAGATAGATAAAAAATAATTAAGGACGTAACCTTCAATTACGTTATCGCTTCAAATGTCAATGTATTAAGAACAGCATTAAACATAAATAAAGAAGATATATCATCTTTGTAGTCGGTATTTATTTTGGTTGGTGATATTTGATTTTACAATAATTTGTCTGAATATAGACGCATCACCTTGAAACTTGTTTTATTTACGTTTTTTAACGTAACTTGTTATTATTGAAATTGTTTTTTTTTCCTTTACTGTGTTATGTAAATTATGTTGTGGCTGGATTATTAAATTGGCTCTATTGATAATTGTGATATACCCAGTAATTTCATGAGATAACCAAGTCTATGGGAAAACGTACGTTTGTTCATGTAGTTTAAAGTAGAACATTAGCGATCGTTTATTTAAATTAAAAGTCAGTCTAAAATAGTAAGCTAATTACAAGACTAATAATAGTATTTTTTTCTAACCTAAATTTCTAATTAACTTATTCTAAGATAGTGATTAAATATAGTTTGTTTATGTGACGCGAAAAGCGTCTGACTTAAAGCTCTGAAGGCGGAGGGAAAGAGCTCTTTAATAGTGTGTGTGAAGATGACTTAATTTCGTTCCCCCAGCACACACATAATAACGACGGCTCATACAAGTTTCCTTGGATAGTTTTGGCAATCGACGGTACAACGATAGTTTTTAAAACACATTTTTAGTATCACGGCGTATGAGCTCGAAAGCCTAATAAATACATAATGTCTCACATATATTTTTATAAGAAAAATGTTAAAATATTGGTACTTCGTACAGTTTAATTATTCATAATTTATAGATATATATAATATATTCATTCTTAAATTACATTCTAAGCATAAAATAGAGATTTTGAAATTGTACAAATAATTATGCCTTATAGGTTAGCAAATACATATATTGTTTCTGAAATTGCACGTATATCGTATCTATCTACATGGAATTTTAAAACACAATATTTTCCTTCTTGTGTCGAACGTGGAATGCCGTTACACCACACAATATACCAAAATAGTCAATGCCAGGACGAATTAATACAATACAAACATTATACCGTGTCAAGATGCTCGAATAGTTATTTAAAATTGGCGAAACTTTTCGATCAGTGTACGTCAACGGCCGCTTTCAATAATGTATCAAAGATTATGGATATATTGTAATCTCAGATTAAATGACATTTGATTGTCAAAAGTCATAACAAAAGCTATCGACGACAGCAAATTGAAATCAAAGTAAGTGCAAATAGATAGATTTGCCTGACTTAAGTAAGCAAAACAAGGGATAGAATATTGAAAACGGCCGTAAGAGGATGACGTATGAAAAGTTCGTTTGTAAGTTTCGTGGTATATGGTCTGAATAGCTCTACTGCCAAAAAGTATCTTATATACCAAGACGAACGAAAAAAAGACAAAGAACGAACTCAGTCCTCAAATTTCCAGGCTAATACTTGTTTAGCTGGTTACAAAAAAAAACCTGATGATGATTTTTCGAAACCGGTTGTAAATAATATAAAGTTTATCAATAAATGTGGAAGTAGTGTGAAAAAGATTAAAATTCTATATTTTTTAAAATGCATTTCCATCAAGAAGTAACAATACAGTCTATCTAGTATATAAACTGATTACTTTTTAAAACGCCTCCATACCTTTTCAATATTTATTCAATGCTGATTTCAAACATTGAAAAAAAATTGGGCCTCATAGACTTGAATTATCTCCGTCCTATGAGTAAATTCTTTATTTTAGAAAGACAGATTTATTCAAGAACCACACAGAATAAGACCCAAATAATAACTTAATTCTTCTATTTCTATTCTATTCTATTAAAGGGAAACTGATCGGCGTATGCTGCTCCTTTTCTTTATGTTTTCTTTATGTTATAGCAGGCAAGCGGGGCATGCGGTTCACCTGATGTTAAGTGACTGACCGCAGCCCATGAACATCTTCAACGTCAGAGTTTCGAGATGCCCTGCCGGCTAGAAGGAAGAGGAGAGGATCAATCGTTGGAAGTTGGGAGGGGAGCAGGCCAGGACGGGAGAGGAATCAGATGGGAATACAGGCTCCTAACGTTTTACTATTTCTTTTCCAGGACAATGTAGTGACTGCATAAAGTACACGTCATGTAAGCCCGCTAAAGACCTGGTGTTAAACAGAAAAGACGATTATACAAGAAATAAATTCCAGCAAGCTCTATGCGGACACGATGATATTACGAAGGAACACAAGGTAAATAATGTTTCAAAAGATATTATACCGGTTTTAATAGTAGATATTCTAAGGAAAACCACATTGTTGAAGTTGAGTTTTATACAACTTTTATGTGAAATTTTGAAACAAAAGCTAGGCATATCACAAGGAATTATTCCCCCGTGTAATAGAACACACATATTCTAACCCGCCATAGTTATACCCGTGGGTGTCGTAAGAAGCGACAAGGGATAATTCTGCTGCAAAACATCTTCAGCAATAACAGAACCGAACATTGCACGATTGGGCCAAGATCGCACCGGTGAAATTACCACCCCACCCGTAGAATATCGGCGTGAAATAGTATTGCACTGTGTTTTGTCCAGTGATCGGGAGTCCATATTTCATTCCAATCCTATCCTTTTCTACTCCTCTCCTAATGACCCATCAATTATCACCACCGGTTCTCTTTTTTAGCAAAAAGTTATAATTGACAAACCTTTATATTATTGATATGACAGATTGTGTTTCAGAATTTTATAAATTGTAAAAATATGTGTTAAACTAATTTCACTATTATTTGGTAGTTACGTCGACATAAATCACATACACTTCGAATCAACATAAAAGAATATAGATAAGAAACCATTATTTCATACATAAACGTAATCCTGAGCAATGAAGAGAAACAGAGGAAGTCGAATTTTGGAAATGATAACATCGCCTAAAAGTCATCGTGTGGAAACTGCAATTTTATTAAAACATAACATTAACTTAACATTTTATTTGCGAAGGTATGCTGTTCAGATTTTGAAGAATCTCCAGGTCTAATGGACAGAAGTGGATCTCTTGCGGACGCTTCAGCACCCACCCAAAAAGACTATAGCGCCAAATTGAGTCTATTGCCAGAATCATGTGGAGACATCGATGGTAATCGCATCGTGGGGGGTACCGTTGCTAAGCTCTATGAGTTTCCCTGGATGGCCCTCATTTCCTATAACACACGTAAGACATTATCGTATTTTTTCCAACAAACAATAAAACCAACATTTTACGACTCCAATAAAGGTCTAAGTTAGTTTTCTCATGACAAGGATTTTTTTATATAAATCTTTTAAATTGAATGTCAATTGGCGCTATGTGATCATTACCGTCTATGAACATCTCTGGTTTTTACCAAACATGCTCCTATCATCAGTTAATAAAGAGGATATCAACAGTACGTAAAGAGATACGAAACTGTATTTAAAATGCCACTATTTGCTATTTTTCATCCATTTTGCTTGTAATTGCGTTTTTGAAGATGTCATAGTGTTCATGTTTTCGCCAGGTATGCGTATTTAACCTTGTATTTGTACTAGCAAAAATGCAGTTTTTTTGTTTGAATGTTTGCATTAAACAAAATTGTATCGTTAACAATTTATTAATCGTTTCCACAGGCTTCGGTCTTCAGTTCAAATGCGGCGCTAGCATTATAAACTCCAGATACGTTCTCACGGCGGCCCACTGCGTGCAGGGTGAAGACATAGCCGGTGTCCGCCTTGGGGAGTATGACGTCAGATATAACACAGATTGTCAGGGAGAGCAAGTCCACCTGGTTTGCGAATCGCATTTACAGGTAAATATAGACTATGGGTAAATACAGATTATGGGTCCGCCTTCTCTGTTTAGAGTCAATTATACTATTTACATACTTATTTGTACATTTTGGGTCTACTGAAATCATATTCATTGATAATTTCATGATTTCATCATTCCTAATTGAACATTTTTATAATAACAAATACACCCCTCAACCTCTTTAATGTATTATTAATTTATTTGTCTTAGTTAACATAGCTAAGCTTAAAGTATTTATTCATTTGCTATTTCTTTGTTATTCGAAATGTAAGATTATCAAACATTGCATTAAAAAATCTGTTTAATTTCAGGATATTGCTGTCAAAGATAGAATCGTTCATGAAGATTATCAAAGCTCACCATTCGTTAAAAATGATATTGCCTTATTACGACTTGAAGATGAAATCGACTTCGGATTCAGTAAGTTCCAAATGCAGATATAGATACGTTTTATTTGTCTATAGACACTGAATTTAACACAAGTGAAGCCGCGGACAGCAGCTTATTTTAAATATAATCATCCCCATATTCAGTAACAGTTTATCTAAATTTTACATTCAAAAAGCATATTTTTAAATACCGAAAGAGAAAAACCATACTTTAAACCATAAAACCAGCCCAGCGGTCAAATTACGATCTTACCTAGCGATTGAAGATTTCCAATACTGCGTCTGGGTCACCTAAAAGATCCCCAAAGCTACCTCTAACACCACAAATAAATCACAGAGTTATAATTAACAGTCACAATAACTAGACTTTAATTTGTTTCAGAAAACGTGGGTCCGATCTGTTTACCACTGTCACCAGCACTGCGCAACAAGACTTTGACCGGAGAACTAGCCGCAGTCGCCGGTTGGGGCCTCACGGAGAAGGGCGGTGAATCCTCTGTGTTATTGAAAGTTCTTGTGCCAATTAAAAGCGAAGACACCTGCCGAGGGTACTATAACAGGTAACACGTCAATATGCTACATACAAAATGAGAAATTTGATTTTATGAATGAATGATTGAAGGAATGAATGAATAAATGCTTCATTTCGCACCAAAGCTAAAAGCTAATAACATGATAAAGAAAAAAGAAAGAAAGGAATAAAAGCTTTATTGCCATTTACAAGTCCAGGGAAGGTTTAAGTTGCGAGAAAATATCAATCAATTGTAAATATAATAGTAAAAGCCGCAGATATACTTTTCCATACAAATAGTTAGTGTCTGTCAAATACTAAGCGGCATGAAGCTCGACAAGTCAGCTAGTATACCTATATATATCTATATACCTATATTACGATTCGTGATATCTTATGTGTACGATGCTGCCCTGATCATTATCCTACAATAATTTAATTTTACGAACTTTGAGCAATAAACGTAGTCTACGCTTTTTTATTAAAACTAAACAAATTTCAGGCGAGCGACCAACGGTGAAGACAGAACAGTGAATCAATTTTGCGCTGGGGAAACCAACAAGGACTCCTGTAATGGCGACTCGGGGGGTCCACTTATGTTGGAAGAGGACTACAACGGTGTGGACCGGTTCGTCCAATACGGCATCGTGTCTCATGGACCACGAAGATGCGGCTCCAACTTCCCCGGCGTGTACACTGATGTCAGAAAATACGTAGACTGGATCCTTGATAATATAAAAGCATAATTATATACAAGATTAAATATAAGGATTCTAATTATAGCATTTACATAGTTTTTAAATTAAATATTTTTATTTACGAATACAGTCAAACCTGGATAAGTGAGAAAACTCTATAAGTGAGAGTAATAGCCAGGTCCCGTCATTTTTAGCTCCTAAAACCTCTATTAGTGAGAGACAGAAACCTCGATAAGAGAGAGTCGTTTTTCCCTCATGGACCTCTATAAGTGAGACTGCTACTTATCTTTACCTCTATAAGCGACAGTCGAGCTTTGTTTCTATTAAAGAGGAACTATAACTCCAATAAAAATACATTCATACATCCATATATACAGGCTAGCTAGATGCAATACTTTTGCCAATATAAA